>VZTH01002843.1:857-114245 GCA_013397815.1 Aleadryas rufinucha
AAAGACATGGGGGGGTGATGAAGGATTCTGAATGCAGCCTATGTGCAAAGGGGACCACACCAGGTGCCCAGAGGTGTGGGGAGCTGTAAGAAACATTTAAGATTTTCTGTAGAGAAGCGAGTTGCTATTTCAGGCTGGAATCTGTCCATCCTTAAAAAGAATATCCCATGTGTGGCCCATGGTAAAGAAACTGATTTTCTGTCCATGGGAGAGATTTTTTTTTTTCCCAGTGGCAGTTTAATCCCGGGCGGGGGCTGTCAGACTGTCGGCTAATGTAGTTTGGAAAACCACAAATAGCAAAAGAGACCTCTATTCCCTTAATTAGTGGAGAGATTCTTAAGAACTGTGAATACTGACCAAGAATCATGGTTTATTTTCCTTTGTGCTGGCTTGGGGAAAAGAAAAAGGAGGAGGGGGATGTGGGAGTAAAAAGAGGGATTTTGCTTTAATTTCTTATTATTTTTTTTTTTCCTTATTTTAGTTCTGTTAATAAAATTTTCATTTTGTTTAAGTTTTGAGCCTGTTTTGCATTCCTCCAAATCTCCTGTCTCACAAAAGATAAAAAGGTGAACTGAAACCACTACACAAATAACAAAACTTTTCAATACAAGCAAAGAATTATTTTTAAAACTAAAATTTAAATTATAAAATTGGACTTAAGCTATATTTAATACAAATGGTGGAGTGGTGATAACATTACCAGGCTAAAATAAGGCTTTGTCAAAATCAGCGCAAGATAATGAGTGATGAGGGATTTAGGTGTATAGCTAGAAAGCCTTGACTCCTTGTGATGCTTCAGAATATGTAATCCTGTAAGAATAAGAGCGACGTGAGACAGCATTATTGAAAAAAATTTAATTATTCCCTGACTATTCAAATTACAGTAAGAAATCCTTTTTCTTGTAATACCTTGTAATCAGGGGAGATCTCATGTTTTCTACAGCTACCTGACAAAAGGTTGTAGCCAGGTGGAGGCTGGTCTCTTCTACCATGCCTGCAGTGGGAGGACTGGAAGAAACAGCCTTAAACTGAGACAGGGGAGATTCAGATTAGATATTAGAAAAAATATTTTCACTGTCAGGGTGGTCAAGCATTGGAATAGGTTGTCCAGGGATCTGGTGGGGTCACGATCCCTGGAGGTGCTCAACAGATGTCTGAATCTGGCACTGGGTGACATCTTTTAGTGATTTAGGAATTGATGGGAGGACTTGATCTTAAAGGTCTCTTCCAGATAGAATCTTGATGATTCTATGATTCTAAGTGAAAGTAATAGAAGGAAACAATGGCAAATCTCACAGAAAAAATGTAAGTGTCTCATATAATTTGATCTAGTCTTTCTCTCGGTGTCCTCAGCCTTTACAGAAAGAAGAAAACATGCCATTGCTGTAAAATCTCTGAAGGAAAATCAAAATTAAGCACAATCAATACTTGATTATATAACTCCTTTCATTAAAAATTTCACTGATATTATATCTTATATTTTAAGTGTATATATTTGCTAATACCTTAATCACTTTAGAAAAAAACTTGCCCTACCATGGAGACATTAATAACATCAAGTGTTTCCGAAATACTTCATATAACTGAGTTTAAAATCTATTATTTTATTTTAGGCTCATTTATTATTTAAACAAAAAACAACCAAATAAAAAGAAACCAAAACACCCCAAAACAAAACCAACAACCAGAAAACAAATCCTAGTCTTGTTGATTTGAACTTACTGATGCTCTCAAAAGGAAATTTGCTTTTCCATAACCATCTTGGAAGCCGTTCATGTAACTGACAAAGTTACTGCTAGAATGTTTTAGCTTGCTCTAAGACAACTTCTTTCACACTTTCACAGTCATCTTAAAAGCAGGTTTCCATGGCTTCCATTTCACCAAAAATGAAAGCAGCAAGTCAAATAGCATTCAAAGACCACTCTCAAAAATAATTGCTAACATGGAAAATTACTTTGAGTAGTTCTAAACTTTGTACTGTCAATAAACACACAAGTTTTCTCACATTTAAGTTTATATTTATTGCTTTTTTTTCTCTGTAGGCTTACACAAAATGTCAACAAAAATCAATGTGACAAAATCAACCTGAATATAAAGATGAACAATTTCCATTGTTGTAAAAAAAAGTCATGAATACATACATACTTGAGAGCAGATTTTGGCTTACTGGATGCAAAAAAAAAGACCACCAACATTATGAATTTTCATGGACAATGAAAATAAAGTAGTACCAGCTCACTCCTTTCCATATTCCAGTCATTAAGGTGATATTCTAAGTTGGAGTGCAGAACTGTGATGAAATTAGCATTTCACAGTAAATACCTTAAAAACTTCCCAAGCATCTGTTGCTTCTCTGTGCTAGATATCTGAAGAACTGAAGTATTTTGTCTGAAACAGTGAAGTAATTCTATTATTCCTACGGCCAAGTACTCGGAAGTCAAGAAGTGAAGTCTGTTTATTGTGTCAATGCCTCCATATGAGAATGGTTGAAATGGAAGAGTGCACTGACATGTTATTACACAGGACTGATGAGGGAATTCAGAGGAAAGAAAGGACCCTTCAATTGCATTTAGAAGGCAAAGAGCACAGAACATTGCCTAAGAAGCTGACCAGAATGGTTCAGATGAAAAAGTTGTCTGCTATGTATTACTTCTGCTGAAAATAGATGAATTCTGCTATGGCATGGATTTTTATTACTCCCAGACACAACACAAACAGCATGACTTTAAGATGTGCCTTAATTTCTGTACAACTCTGACATTTCATCTACCTGTTTGCAATATTTAAGTATGGATCTGTTTACAGAGCTTTGGTGTATTTTTCCACAACACTATTCTCCTGCTCTATAATTAACCTCTTGTTTAGCAATAGCAATTATAATTAAATTAGCATGCTGAACCATACAATATTTCATGCTAAGCCTACAGCTGTCGACTTCATTTTAATTTGAATATAGCCAAAGTACTGAAATAATTTTCCTCTATATTGTCTTATTAAAATAATTATAGTCATGTTTTAAAAAGTAAAATCTTAATGAACTTAAATTAACTTTTAATTTTAACATCTGACCTTGTCACTAGTTCATTACAGGTGTTATAGCTCACCAAGAAACATCAAATATTTAAGGAATTATATGGAATACAATTTTAATTATATCCTATATACTGCTATAGTATTCAATTGATTCTGATTTTTAAAATCTGTTAAATACACTGTTTGGTTTTTGTCAAATCCCTTATAATTTCTTGTTGTTCTTTGTTTTTCTCTTACAGCCTTCTTGACACTTACCTTTTCCACAGAACTGTTCACATGTCTGTGATTAAAACTGTCCCATAATGGTCCAGTACATTTTTCTGCTGAAAATTCTGCTCTGCTGCATTGCATAACAGTCCTTTCTTTTCACAGAAGTCTTTAGTTCAAATCTATTTCATTTTATATCACCTCAGCCATGATCCACAGCTTCTTTCCTCCAGAGTAATTTGCTTCTACGCACATGTTTTTCTCCCATTCTACTCTTGTGTATGTAATATCTGATTTGAGTTAGCCTATTAATCCATTCTCAAATTTTTAAAATATAAATTTATAATCCATCCACAGGTGGATACTATAATCCCTTCAAGCATTGGTCTGGCTGCCACATAGCAGGAAACAAAGAAATATGAGGGTTTCCTGCCAATTCCTAGATATGTATTCCCAAAATGGAATTTTCTTCTGATATGCACTAATATCAGCCTTTCAGTTTTCCAAGCCTATCCCAGTCATCCCTCAGTTAGTTACTTTATTCTTCTTGCCATGAAAAAATTCTTATATTTCAGCTTCTTGTTTAGTTGAACCTCCATTAAGAAAACCTTAAATGAGACCTCACCTAGTGACACGAAACATGGAATTCATAAAATAGTAAGAAATATATTTTGCGAGGGTGACTGTACTAGTTTGAAAGAAAACCAGTGAGAGACTTGAAACCAGAACTACAATTTAATAGGAAAAGTAAAAATAAATGCAATAGTACAGAAACACTGACAGAGTCAGGATACACCCTGACACCCTGTCGGGCAGGGTGGTGGTAGCAGTCCGATTAAATGGTGGCTGCAGTCCTCTTGAGGTGATAGGTGTGGTTCTGTTGAAGCGGTGATCCTGTAGAAGGGTCTGGTCTTCCTCTGAAGGACCAGTGGTGGTTATGTAGCTCTTGTCCTCTGGGAAGCCAGTAGGTAACGGCTGACTGTGGTATCCCAAACCTCAGATTATGTCCAGGTAGGAAAGTTTGTTTCTTCCCCCTTGGCAGAGCATCTCACAATGGGATGATGTAATTTTATGAGTCATGCAGTGAGGCTTGATGGCCCATTAACAGAAGGTATCTGTCCAGAGGGAGTTATCAGGGATGTGTCATGGAAGAGATAAAGAACACTGCCCCACCTGGTTTTAACAGATGGTGATAGAATACATTCTTTTGGTTACATCTTACATTGTAGTCTAAGACAATGATTCATCTCATGTTGGAAATCTGGAACAGTTTAGATGACTCGCATTCTATTTCTCCCATTCAATTCAAAGGGACAATACATGTTACCCGAATTACTTGAAAGTATTCTGCTTTGGCTACTTCCACAGTAGTATTTTGTTGGGGCGCTTTGGACCATTAGGGGTCCGCCCCCACCTCCTAATGTCCTGCCCATCAAATGGGAAGACGAATCGGAGAGTGAAGGAACCTCGGTGGGCGAGACCCAGGTCTGAAGCCGCCACCTCCCTCCAGAATGTTCTGTTAAGTTTCATCTCTCATTGGATGTTCTGTGTCAATCCCTCCTCCATTAATCTCCCATTGGTTGTGTGTGTTTCGGATCGTCCCTTTGTCTGTTTGCTTATTGGATAGTTGCCAGGTCCCGCCTCCCCTTAAAAGACCGTGTAACCCTGGACCCTCCGGCCATTTCCTCACTCAATCTCTCTGAGCAATAAACTCAGGAAGGCTTGGAAGTGGCTCTCTCCTTCTTCTCTTGCGCCGCCGGGGATCCTGGGAGACCTGAACAACAGGGTCCCCTCGCTCAGGGCGCGCCCCGCCTCTGCTGAGCCGGTGCAGCCCGAATCCGGGGCCGCCGAGACACAGCACCTGCATTACGTGTCTGCGGGAAGGGCACTGCTGCCTCGCCTGGGACTGCTGCCCGGCTAGGCTGACCCCTTCCAGGGCAGTGTCAGTATTTATCTGCTAGAAACATCTCCACTGTGTGATAGGTTGACCACATGCCAGTGTAACTGATGTGTTACAACACTTTTAGTCAGAAATCCAAAATACAGCACCACAGACTGCTCAAAAAAAACCCAAACCAAAATAAAACAAAACAAAACAAAACAAACAAACAAACAAACAAAAATTCTTGGCTTTTATCTCCAGTCAGAGTAGTTTGAATTGTAAAGAGAGTGAAGGGAAATGTTGTCCTATGACCTAAATTTCTGCATCTGTGAAGAAAGAAAGGAATAGCTTTTGTCTTACCTATTTCATGTTGTATGCCCTCTAACATACAGACCATCTTTGCTTGTGCACTTGCTTCTAATAGTAAAAACTGGTTTTAAAGAGTAGCTAATATTCTCATCTACTCTACCCTTTGTTCCACCAAACATAACAAAGGCAGGAATAACCAGCCAGTTGTCATACTGAAAGCCAAGCAAGTTTTTATTGCTTCAAATAGAAAGAGTCATTATAGACTTCTTTTTAACTGGGCATGTTTTCCATATAAACAGAGCTATAAACTAGGTACAATTTTATAATTGAGTTGTAAATCTTAGAAATTAAAAGACGACATAACAGATGACTATAGATTATACTTTTTGTGCATGTGCTTTTTCCCTCTCTCTCTATGTATCTCTAGGTATCGTTCTGTCAAGGTGCTTACTAAAGTGTCTCTCCTCCAGAAAAAAATCCACAGTATTCCAAAATTATATTGTTGTCTACATTTTTTTTTTCCAGCACAAATATAGCCTGCTTTGGGGGTAGTAGTGCTAATTGCATGAAACCAAACTGAGCTCTGTAATTTCCTTTTCTAGTTCTTCAAATTCTCAGTGGTCCTCATGACCAGCCAAAACAAACAAAACAAAAAAAACAATCAAACAAATGCCTTTCCAGAACGTTTTCCATCTCTGTGCAAGAATTTCCCGCCTACCTCCTTTGGTCATAAGCTACCCATGTTTTTTTAAAATCATTTAACTGTCTATTACTACATGCCTTATTTTTAGACATTTAGTTGTCTAGTGTAGCATAGTTTGTTTTGATACATTCAGAATTTTAAAAAAGTTAATTGGTTAAGAAAGGAAAAAGACCCTGCATGCAGTAGGGATGGAATTTACCTGCCTTATACCCAAGCCATTCATCCATTCTAATCACTGGGAAACATAGATACGTTCAAAGAATAATTCACCTGTCCTGTCTCAGCTTTTTGTCACCCCCTAAGGATGACAGTTTGTCTCTTTTGATTATAAAGATTGACTGGAATGACCAACTAACTTGTAGACAGTTAATCAGAACAGAGAACTCTTGGGCTTAAGAGTACACTGTTGTATCCTGCAGGGATACTGAGAAGGGTCCAGCAAAGCCCACAGTGGAGAAAGACTGCTAGTGGGACGGCCCCAATCCCGAAGGAGCCCCCTAGTCCTCACCAGCCAGCGATCGGTCCCCATATTCTCCACCCTTATGTCCCATAACTGGAAGTTTCCTTTTGAATCATACCCCCATTGGCTCCTACCCCTCAGTCCCTCCCTAGTCCCCACCTATGTACCGCCTCATGTCCGCGCCCCTCGCAACCACCTGTACTTAAGGGGGAACACGTGGGGGAATCGCCGGTTCGTCTCCGTCCCTGCTCCCGTTTACCACGCCTTTATTACGAGCTGCATGCCGGAATAAAGCCACTGGAGGACATGCAAATGGGGAAGCCCTCCTGCCTCCTTCATTGCCTGCCGCTGCTGTACTCTTCATAGCGTGAGTGTGTTCGTGTGCCCCGCAACACCAGGCTGTGTGTGTGTGGCTGCGCCCTCAGAGAGCCCCCTGCGCCGAAGTGGCTTCTCCTGGCTGGGAACCCTTCCGAGAGAGGCTGCAGCTATTCACCCATCGCCATGCGCCGTGGCAGTACACCTTCCAGTATGCTCCACCTGTTCTCAGAATTCATAGCCTTTAGAACAGGAATGCAATTGATATCTCAATTCCTTCTTCTAAAAGGTGACTCATTTCTTCCAAACATTGCAGGAGCACAGAAGTAAGATTTTAATTCCATTCCTTATTCTTTTTCCTTCATTTATTTATTTATACATTTATTTGTTTATTTATACATTTATTTGTTTATTTATTTATCACAGAAGCATACATATGTAGTGATCTTTAATTAAATACATAATCTCCCATAAAAACAAGGACTTGAACCTGAAAATCATATTCTAATTACTTAATGAAAAGTAAAATAAACTTGTCAATATGAATCCAAGTAGATTTAAAACAAAATGTTATAATGTTATGATATAACAGGGTGCTCTACTGGATAAAGTAGATTCAACTAACCATACTCCAACCAGGAAACTGGGTTCTGGAATTTTAAGTCCAAGTATTTCTTCAGCTGTGGCACATTTTGTTCCAAACAGACCAGTAGTCCAGAACAAGGCACAAATCTGAATGTGAAAAAGACTGTGTTAGATGCTTCTATAGTCGTTCTTATTACCTGAGTCTCCACTTGGCTCTTCTCGCTGTCTCATCAAAAGCCTGTTTTATTAGCATCTGAGAATGCAGGACAGATCTGAGTTAGCAGACAAGGTATGCAAAGGAACAGGCTGTAGATATTACACTAGGAGCAGACCTATTATGCTGTACTAGATGTAAAATGGTTTTGGCACACTAAGATTCTCATATTAAAAATCTCTCTGTTTTGCACCAATAAATGTTTACATGGTCAGTCAGCAGCTAACAGGCTTGGCATGCAGGCATTAGCAGTTTTGGATTAGGAAAACATGCAGAGATAGACACTTAAATCTCATGCAAGTCCTCCTGTGGACCTAGCCAGCAGACACTTTTTAATATTTAACACATAGAGGCAATTTGCTTTTGTCTGCATTGACTAGCAGAAGGTCTGATTCCTTTTGAAGACAAGCACAGTAACCATTCTGCCAAATGCTGAGTGACAGCCAAGATGGTCAGGATCAGTTTCTGAACACTCTTTCTAAAAAAACCCCAACATTTAAAAAACTCAAGCCTCCACCTAGACATCCAAGAAATTACCAACATGATTATGAAGTCATGTTAGCAGAGAAAAACTGATTGGGAACTACAGCTTGCAAACAAAACACTTAAAGAAACTGGTCCAGTTCCTGGTTCAGAACCATTTTCCACTTTAGGCTAAAAGTGCCTAAAGTGGAAACACATTCTCCCTAACTTGGTCCTTTATTTCCTCACTTAAGGTAGTCTTTTCACCTGGAGTATGGGAAGGGACTCTTCATCTTTGCAATCAAAGACAGCATTGGAAAGCCTCCGCTCCCTCAGACAAACCATTACTTTCTAGACATCAGCAGTCTCAGATTCTCGTTCCATAAAGACATTTGCTCCCTACCCAATAACACAGAAACAAGTCAAGCTGGTTCCCTTGAGGAGGAACCCCTAACCAAGAAACCCCTGGGCTTTTATCCTCTCAGTCTCCCCATGCTCCTGCCCCCTCTCCCATGTCCATCCACCTCCCTGGCTTCACTGGTCTTCATCTCCTTTGTTATCCAAATGTTCGGCAATTCCCGGCTCCTGCTGTGTCTCTCATTGTCCATTCACCGGGCTGACACCGCCCATCTTCATGGCCTTTGTTATCCCAAAGGTTGGCAGCTCCTGGCCTCTTGTCTCCGGCTCCCACTCAGAGTTCAACCCACATGTCAGTATGCAGCTTGCAAGCCCAGCTACCCGCACCAGGTGTATTCCTCAACAGCGTGTCAATCACCATGGTCCACTAATGTCAGTACAGATAACTCTGTATAGATTGCCAGATTTATACCAGCTAAGAATTTTAATTGCCTTTTTCTGCCTTCCCTGGTATGGGTTGGTGGTTTGGATAGATTCGAGGTCATTACCTAGCTCTGCCTTGTTTACTTTCTGAAGATGAGCTGCACAGTACAATGAAATTATGCTGATAGAAAAGTGACATCAGACAGGCCTTGGGGAAATTTCTGTGTTGTCACCCAGATTTAATTAGGCAAAGCTAGAAGATGGGAAAAAAAAAAAGCTTAGCTGACATTGATTGCCATTAATATATTTCTAAGACTATAATTCCCTGTGACTTGGTACTGAAAATATAGGAAGTCATCCTTATACTTGACTATAAATCAATTTTAAGAAAGCATTTTATTTTTTCAATGGAATTAACTGACTAATGAAAAATAAATTAATCACGTCCAGAGTGAAAATGTTTTTGCAGCTCTCTCGGGCTCTTTTTCTTTTGCAGTATATGGTACCCTTTCTTTCTCTACTTTTTGGGGTTTTTTTATGACTTAGGTACATACAGTATCTACAGAAATAAGTGGCTAGTTTTCTTTTTCAGTCGTATGGAAAAAAGATGACACTGAGAACTTTGTTCCAGTTCAAAACATTTAAATTTTTGGTTTCATGTAACAGCCTGATTAAATTCAACAATTAGCACTGAAATTCGGGGTAGATAATTTTTTAGCAATTATAGCTATACACAAAAAGGATAAAATAAAATCCTTATACAGTGATGTTCTCTGAGCTGACTATGCTATTCAGGGAGAAGATCGTAAAGTACAATGTCTGATTCTCTGAAAAGATGTCTAGTGTTCAGTAGTAATGAAAAATTCAGCTGAATTTTAAAATTTTATAGGAAAAATTACGGACAGCAAAGGAAACAAATGCTACCGCAAATTAACATTGCATGTTGATCTATCAAACTTTGTACAGCTCTTGTCCTTCCATTTCAAAATGGGTGTAATTAAATAAATCTTCAGAGAGGAGAAGAGGCATCATCAACAAGGATCTGAAGGAATGTGGAACTAAGAATCTATAGACGGGAAAAGCAAAAAGCAGAGCCTGCGCCCGAGAGAGAGAGAGAGATGCTGTTGAAGTATTTGAAGTCATGAACATCACAAAGAAGGTGAACAGTGAGTGTCTGTTCATTGTCTTCACTTTTCAAGAGCTAGAGGTACCTTTCACCTGGCTTTTCTACATCATGGTCTCATACAGAACATAAGAAAAGAAAGAAAAAACACAGGAAAAAAAAAACGAGGAAAGGAGACTTAATTTATAACTTCCATACTCCAGTCAGCAGTAAATTTCACAATAGAGTCACTGGCCTAGCAAATAATGAATTTTTTCATATGTGAAAACTATACTTCTTGAGTTAATTTAAACACCTCTGAAAGTCTGACCTCTTTGAAGGAGACTATGGAATCCAGATCAGAGATTTCAGAAAGTGCAGGGAGCATGAAGATCTCATACATTAGAATTAAATTTTGGTAAGAACTGTTTGCAAGATCTTTCTTCTCTACAATCTTTTACTCCATTTCAAAAGGAAATCACATTGTTCTTTTTCCATCAAACATTGTGAACATAACAAATTTTCATATTACATGATTTAACATAAGGTGCCAGAATGCTAGGACATACTAGAGGAACATAGTATGGGAAGGACACTCTGAAAGAGTAAATTCTGGAAGATAGATCACAGGATTGTAAGTGTTTTGCCTACAAAAGCTATTTTTCCTTTTACTATTCCTTTATAAGCAGTACTAAGTGTCATGATTACAGTTCCCAGCTCAGTCTTCAATGCTCCTGAGCTAGATGCTGAAAGAATTCAGGTTACTTACATCGCAATAATGTAACAGTTTCATTTTCCAATACTAAAATAACATTTCAAGAATATGATATGTTTCATGTTATATGACTCGTATATGAGCTGTGAGGCCTTTTAAGAACTACTTTATTTAATTTAAGTATTTTCGATGTGGAAAAATTAATGAAATAAAACTTGCTCATTTAAGTCATTAAACTGAACGGTTTCTACCATAAGCTATAGTAGTTGCTGGATGGGTAATGCAGTAACAGCCATTCCCATGGTTCCAAAACAGCAAGTTAAACATTTTGCAGAAGGGCTCTATTACAGGAACTCTCTTATCACATTCAAACACTTGTGGGTTTTACTTGTCAGAGTAAATTGTCTGCACTGTGTAACCCATGGACTTTACACATAAATAATCAGTTTTTTTAAAAGCCAAATGGATATTTAATATAATATTGTTAAACAACATATCCTTCTCATTTTTCAACATAACTTTTTTTTAATTCTTATGAGTATCAATTCTTGTAGCTAAGCTAGATATTACTCTTTTGCTTAGATATCCCCTTCATTATGTTACAACTTTTCATGAAGACACTGAATTATTATGAACTTAAGGTAAAAGTGTATACAATGATTTAAAAAATGTGGTGCATCAACTTTATTATAAATGGCACCTGTACGCTCACAGGAGTTTGCCCTTTTTTGTCACTCTGCTATCTAGCAAATAATTTCTGTTGCTTTTAAAACCTATGTGAACTTAGTAGCTTTGCCATCAGATAATACTGGCTTGAGATTTGCTAAAGTAGGTGGCCATGTTGAAAGCTTTTCTTGCAAATTTTGATGGTACTAGTCCATTCAGAGTGGCAGCCCCAGGGGCTTGTTTCTGTGTTCAGATTCCAGGCTGTCCTCCCTACTTAAAAACGAAAGCAAATCAGAGATTTAGACATGTGCATAGCAAAGAATCCCGTTGATTTGGTGTACTTTTTGAAGCTAAATATGTAACTGGGAGGAATGAGCCATGTGTCAGTTTAACTAAATTTTTTAATCAGTCCTCTAGGCTATGTTATGCAGTTTTGAAGAAGATAAGTTCTGCAAGTGTGTAAAGTTTCTTGGTGACTGAATGAAGAAATGCCATTTTAATGCTCTTTTGCACATTCTTCTTAGGTTTAAACAGTTTAGGCTGATAGCTTCAGTTTTGGGTAATCCAAGGGTCTGTCTCTTCTGACAAATAAAATATGATAAAGCCTGGAATGCTGATCAGATCCACACAGCATTTACAAACTGGACTAGTCCCTTACTGTGTTGAGGTGCTCAAATGACTCCTCTGTGTCCGAGAAGGGCATATTCTGGAGTAAATTCATCCCACTCATTGTTTCCAAAAGGACAGCTTGCAGAAAATGGAACCAAAAGTAGCTCTCCAATGCTACTCCAAAACATTTTGTTGTTACAAACTGTCGCTGTTGAGACGGACACGACGTATACACACACACCCCAACAGCTCCAAGCAAAAAAGCTCCCTTTAATACTACACAGCTTCTTTTATACAATTTCTTAGCATTTGTGTTACATATTCATTGGTTATTAGCTTACTACAATACAATACTATTGGTTGCCTATAACTTGCACACATTCTTGCTGAATATCAGCCAGTATCCTCCCTTTTGCAGTCGCTACATCCTCTTTCTGTTGCTTTTCTTCTTGCTTCTGTTGATGTTGCAGTTCTGAAGAGTACAAACTGATTATGTCAAGGTTGATGCCTGTGAGGCCTTCAGGCCAGCTGTCAGTTCCCACAGGTCCCCCTCTACTTAGCCGGAGTAACAGGCCTGAGCCATGATTTTACAAAGGCAACAAGGCCTTCATTTTATAAGGTTTTACCTATAAACCACAGGAAACAACCTGTGTGCCTTAATGCCATTGCCAGACATAAATGTTTAGTAATTGAATCCCTTCTTGAGTTCAAGAGTGGATCTCAACTAACTTAAATGTAGGTTACTATGTTTCTATCACAATCAGTGAAAATCTAATAAGTACAATAGGTGGAATTTGGGCAGATTTATCATACCCTAAGATGGACTACTTTTATCTGAATTTTTTGTTATCTGAATATCCTTATAGACTCATGATTGTATTGTTATGGGGATTATTTCCATTTCCCAAACATGGGAGTCTAACACTGTACGAAATACTTAGAGCTTTTCAAATCACCTGCCTGATAGCAGCTGACAAGATAGGACCTGTAGGAAACCGATGCCTGCAGCTGGGCACAGGTCAGTGGTGCCCACAGGCAGGAAGGGCAGGGCTGAACTGGGGGCCAGCCCTGCTCCAACATCACTGGGACAGGGGCTGATGACCCCGGGAGGGAGTGATATGGAAAAAAAAATCTAGAAAACAGTTATATTATCCTCTTATCAACATAAGAGATTCTCTCATCTACTCATCAATGGAAAATCAGAGAGATTTGTTGGAGTAAATTTACACATGCCTAGACTCAGATGATAAGATTTTAAGATGCATGTAGCCAAAACTTCCTACACATTTATTTTTCAAAAGCACTAAAATCACTAAAAACATTCAGAAGGACCAAAAAGTGTATTCCAGACAAATCTACCAGGAAATTCTGTCATATTAATCAGTATTTTACTCAATGACAGACTCATTGTGTTAGTAGTTTTGTATTAAAACATTATCCAAATTCTTAACACATCTTTGAGGTGCTGAACAAGTTATTCTGTTACAGCCAAAACCAATTTTTGTTCAGGTACCCACAGGCAATGCAGAGTTAAGCAAGAAGCAGCGAATTGCAAATATTACTGAAATACCCACTGTGCAGATCTAAAGATAATTTATGGTTTAGAGAATACATCAAATTAATTTGAAAAGATGTAGAAGCAATTTCTGAAACACACATGAAGGGATTCACTTAATTCTAGATTCAACACTTAAGTGCTAGCATATGGCTTAACAATTTGTTTGACATATGCAAGTGCTGACTGTCTGAGATAAAGTCATTTTTTATTCTTCATTCATTAATTTCAAACTGCTTGAGTTCCTCAGCAGAAGGGGGATAATAAAAATAGCTTTTTTACATATGTCAATAGTGAAAGGCAGTCCAGAAATAACACTGGTGTGTTACTTGATGAGGATGGCCACCTTACAAACAAGACAGACAAGACAGACAAGGCAGAGAAGTGTAATGCCTTCTTTGTTTTGGTCTCCAACACTTATGATGGACTCAGAGGGTCTCAGTGCCCTGAGCTGGAGGACCAGAATGATAAACTCCCAGTGGACCCTGAAGTTGTGCAGGATCTGCTGCTCCAGCTGGATCCCTATAAGTTAAGGGTCCTGATAGGATTCATCCAAGAGAATACCCAAAGAGCTGGCTGATGTCATTGTGAGGCCTCTCTATGATTTCTGAACAGTCTTGGGAATCTGAGGAGGTCCCAGTTGACTGGAAGCTGGCTAACCTTGTCTTGATTTTCAAGAACAGCAAGAAGGATGACGTTGGAAAATATAGGTCTGTCAGTCTCACTTCAGTGGCTGGTAAAACTATGGAGACAATTATTCTGATAGTTATTGAAAAATGCCTGAAGAACAACACAGCCATCCGTTACACAGCGTCTTCATGATGGGAAAATCCTGCTTGTTGAACTTAATTTCCTTTCACAAGAAGGTAACCCACCTAGCTGATCAAGGGAAGCCACTTGATGTAATCTTTTTGGATTTCAGTAAAGCTTTTGATGCTATCTCTCACAGTATTCTTCTGGACAAAATATCCAGCAAACAGCTGCATAAACACATCATGTGCTGGGTGAGAAACTGGCTCATGAGTTGGACACAAAGAGTTACAGTGAATGGGGTGACATCAGACTGGTGACCTGTCACTAGTGGAGTTCCACATCTTCAACATCTTCATAAATTACTTGGATGTAGGATTTGGAGGAACACTAAGTAAGTTTGCTGATGGCACTAAAATATGAAGAGTTGTCAACTCTCTTGAAGGCAAAGAAGCCCTGCAGAAAGATCAAGACAAATTAGACGACTGGGCAATCATCAACCGTATGAAGTTTAAGAAAGGAAATTGCCACATATTGCACCTGGGACAGAGCACAGTCAGAGCACCATTGGATGTACACACAGACGGGGGAACTGGGTTGTGGAGAACAGTGCCACAAAGAGTGACCTGGGGGTCCTGGGCATTGATAAGTTGAATAGGAATCAGCAGTGCCCTGGCAGCCAGGAGGGCCAACCCTGTCCTGGGGGGCATCAGGTACAGCATCGCCAGCCAGGCAAGGGAGGGGATTGTCCCGCTCTGCTCTGAGCTGGGGCAGCCTCACCTCAAGTATTTTGTGCAGTTTGGGGCAACACAATATAAAAAAGACATTAAGATATTAGGCAACATCCAAAGGAGAGCCAAAAAAATGGTGAAGGGCCTCGAGGGAAAGCTGCATGAGAGGTGGCTAAGGTCACTTGGTCTGTTCAGCCTGGAGAAGAGGAGACTGAGGAGAGACTCATTGCAGTCTACAACTTCCTCCTGAGGAGAAAAGGAGAGACAGACACTGATCTCTTCTCTGTGGTGACAGTGACAGGACCCAAGGGAATGGCCTGAAGCAGTGTCAGGGGAGGGTTAGGTTGAATATTAGAAAAAGGTTCTTCACCGAGAAGGTGGTTGGATACTGGAACAGGCTCCCCAGGGCAGTGGTCAAAGCACCAAGCCTGAGTTCAAGAAGCATTTGGACAATGCTCTCAGGCACATGGTGTGACTCTCAGGG
The DNA here is from genome assembly GCA_013397815.1 of Aleadryas rufinucha. Classification (NCBI taxonomy): domain Eukaryota; kingdom Metazoa; phylum Chordata; class Aves; order Passeriformes; genus Aleadryas; species Aleadryas rufinucha. The sequence goes on from VZTH01002843.1 coordinate 16,420, forward strand.
ATAGTTCTGTGCAGAGCCAAGAGTTGGACTTCAATGATCCTTGTGTTTCCCTTCTAATTCAGGATAATCTATGCTTCTATGTTACAACTTAGCATTTCTTCTACATTTCAGTGTGTACATGGAGAAGTGTTTGTCACAGCCCAAAAAAAGGTACCATTAAAAATTGTAACTCTTTTCATGCCCAGCCTTATCATGGCAGTAGTGGGTTAGTTGCTAGCTAGACAAAAACAAAACTGAGAAACCTTACTTTATAAATTCGAACTTGGGAAGTATTGACTTCAATATGAACTATTATAGAAGCTGTCATTATTCTAGCTTATTCCTAGCTACAGCACCATGACTTTTATTTTGTAAAATAGTAGAGTAAATTTTAAAATTGAACATTTTCTGTCCTTTTTTCTGGTTGGGTTCATACAGTGCCTGTTAATCTGTAGTGCATTTTTTCTACTAGTTCTGGTACACCTTAAGTGGATATGAGTGTATGTGAAATACTTTTTTCTTTTTATCCACTAGTACTCCTTTATGTTATTTGAAGTCATTCTGACCTCTCGAAGACTCAGAAAGAAGAACATGAAGAACTTATTATAGGAAACGTCTACTCAAGGAAAAAAAGAACATGTCATTTTGGCAGAAGCACTGTGTATTTCTGAAGCACTGTGTATTTCTGTTATTGTGTCACAGCAAGACAACAGTGTCTTCTCAGGGATAGCAGGGGAAGGGAACTGTATTTTGCCTTAGAGCTTTCTCTTCTGTTGATCTGTTAAAAATGCACAGGTTCATAAATATGTAAGATTATATGTGTTCGCAGGAATGGGCCTTTGAAAAATACAGCTATAGTGTTACTCTAACTGAAGAGTTGGAATATATAGAGTTATTCTAACTGAACTCCAGTTTTTGTCCAGGCGAGGACAAGTGGGGGGGGGAGGGAGGTGTCTTAATATGTGGTTATTAGACTGAATCAGAATCTGCACTTTCATATATTAACTATTAATTTCAGTGAAATTCATCAAATATAACCTCTATTTTTTTTCCTGAAATTAATGTTGAATTATTAAATCTCACATTTTTTGCAAAAAGGAAAAATAAATAAAGCAACAACTTAGTCTTCCAAAACTTGGGTGTGCCATGGAGATGTCACGTTGTCAGTATTTTTCCTTACCTTCTTCCTGTGTCTTTCATCAACTTGTGTATAGTCTCATGACTTCACCAGGTTGCCAAGTGATAGATTTTTATACCCCAGAAAAATTCTTCTCAGAAACAGCATGAAGTTCAGCTGGGAGGAGTAGTTCAGAGTCTATTACCTTTTTGACAAAGCCTTCCTTGATCTGCTTAAACTCACTCCTCTAAGTCTCTGTCCTGAGGTTATGGTCTGCAAACTAAAAAAACCATTTCACTGAAATGATTTAACTCTCACTTCTGCCTGCCTGTAAATCCTTTTATGGCCCTAGCATTGATCAGCATGTCAATAAGTATTTTTCCTATCATTTGCACTCTAGTTTCTAATAATGGTATGAGAAAAGACATTACAGAACAGAATGGGATTTCTTTCATATTTAGTCATATGAGATTTCTCACCAGCTTGAGCCCCAAACATATGATGAGTGAAACCTTATAAAGAAATCATTCAGCTGGACAATATAGTGTGTCATTTTTAGTAGCATTTTCAGTCAGCACATATGAACAACTGCGAGTGGGATGGGTGGGGTGTGGTGTGGCACAGATACAAGATACTAGCACAGAAACAAATAAATTCAAAATTCTTCCGTATCTAAAAACATCTAAACTTTTTTTTCCTTTTCCAACAAAAGTGTGGACAAATTTTACAGTGATATCTTGAATCTGACCTCTGGAACTGATTCTTGAAATCTGAGTGTAGCTTAACTGAGAGCTTGCTCTGACCTGGCTTCTCTTTCATAAGCTAATAGAGAAAAAAATCCATAAATTAGTTAGTTGGTCAGTTTTTACAGGATTAAAAATATATTTCTTTCAGCACTTTTTCATTTACATATTGCCAGGTGAGAGTGATGACATTTTAGAGATATACGGGTCTCTCAAAAGGCATACTGGAGTTGTAGATCTGAAATTCGCTGTCACAAAAATAGTTTGGAAATTGTATCTGGTCTTGGCCAACATCTAAGAAGACATTTAAACTAATGTCTTTTATGTCTTGTAACTACCTAATATAATCCATTTATAGATTTCAGTATACAAAGTACACTAATATGGTAAGCAGTCTTCTCTTCCATACCTTGATAATACACAGTATTCACATTATATTAGAACTTTTGTCAATTACCAGGACTATTAAAAACAGTTTTTATCTGTGATCAGATTAGGAGCTAGACCTACTTACTAAAGGCTAACTGACATTTATAGTGGAGTGATAATGTCACTTCGGAAAGATAACAAGTGGCAGTGAATAATCTTTCAAGAAAGCTGCTAGAGCTTATGTTCAGGCTTAGCCATGAAAATCTGTAGAAAGGAGTTTTTAATCTGTGCATATCATGCTGTATGAATTTTCAAATCCAGATCTTATTCAGCAAAACAGTACATAAGACAATTTTTTTGTTTTTTGTTTTTTGTTTTGTTTGGTGTTTTTTTGGTATTTTTGGGGTTTTTTTAGGGGGGGGTTGTTTGTTAGGTTTTTGTTATAATACAGATGAGGTAGCAGTTTTAAGGAGTTGGTATAAGATACATGTAGCTATGAACTTAATTCTAAACTCTTGGTGCATCAAGTGTACAACAAAATATTGCTTAATTTCCACTCAAGTTTGTCTGATGCAAAGAGTAATTTTAGACTAAAAATAGCAAAATAATTTAAACCTTCCATTCCTTAATGTAGAAAATAAAAATCTTAGGAAACAGGTTGCAAACCATCTTTTCGGGGCACCATAACCCAGTAATCATTGAATGTCACTCTGTTTACTTCTCTTAATCAGCATGGATCACTTTGTGCAGAGGCAATGCAGCACAATGCTCTCAAACAGATGTTTGTGACTGCCTGATCTTAAATACAGGTTTTTAAATGCATTTCTGGACACTGCAGAATATGCCTAAACATCAAAGTCTCCCAGGGAATTTGTAAACCAAGTGAAAACCAACCAGATTTTTTAATGTTTTCTCAAAGAAAAACATTATTTCTAGGAATGTCTTCCTTTTCTTTTAAACTGTCAGTTTGGGCAATTTATTATAGTATATGATATTAAAGTGGACTTGTTGTCTGATGCATAACACTGTCATTCTTTTTTACAGATTTTTTTTCGCTTGTAGCAATAAACCTTTTTACCAAACTGTATTTTACCATAACTTTATTGGCTTTACCACCACAGAAATGTGAGTGGATAGTGTTGAAAAAATCACTGAAGACAATAAATCTTTTCAATTCTGCCAGCACTCTCAACATTTCCCTTAGTCTGGGGTTTTTTTCATTTAGGATGAAATTTCCTAGTCAGCAGCAAACAGCCAACACCTGGCTTAACACCAAATTGCTTAGTCTGGTTGTGAATTAAATCATGCTATGAGATTCCTTCTTGTGCACCACAATAAAGATAGCTGACAGTATTTTCAGGTTCAGCACATTCTCTTTGATGTTTCTTGACGACCTTCTGCCTCCACTAGGTTTCAGTGCTTTCAGAACTTTCATCACCACTGCAAAGTTAACGTATGTTGTAGTCTGCCATTTGTCTGCATCCACAAAAATAATTTTCCTATCCATTTACATTACATCCTTCAATATTCATTACATTTTGTGTAGTCTTACAGGAAAAAATTCTTGAATATCTCTTGTAACTAGAACTGGAAATGCTCCCTGCGCAACTGTTTATGCCATTGAGAGAACCATGGCTATAAGTTTTCAGCTTAGTAATAGGTATAACTTTGAAGTCCCTTGTAGGAACATTTATGGACAGATGTGACAAAATATGAGCATGAAAAAGCCCAGTTTCAAGGAAACACAAAAATTTTACTACAAGATGTTTGTTAGAAGCTATGTGATTTTTTTCTTTTGCATTATCATTACTTAATGTTTTATTACCCAGGTATGTGCATCCATAAAATTCCATAGCTTATTTAATTAAATTATTTTATTGTATCTGCTGGAATAGATAGGCAATGCCTTATGATCCTATACATTTTAAGTATGAAATGCTCTCTGTGCAAATGGAGCAAAACTTACCCAATTGACTAAAGAGATGCTGATAAATCATCATGCACAGTGAAATGGGTTATTCAGCTCTCTGTGGGAGGTAATCTTAGAATACTGCTCCACGTTAAAGCAAACCGTTTTCAAATACAGGGATTTGCAAAGCCCTTAGCAACACCAAAACCCCATTAAATTCTCTGTCTCAGGTAATTTCTTTCCACTACTGAAGATCATCCAATCAACTGGTGCATTTCTAAAAGATTTGAAGAAAAAGAAATTAAGATTTCAAGGCAGATATTGTACTTGTACTAAGTAAGCAATTTCTAATGTCTAGATTACAATGATGCTAGCTTCACAATAGTTTTAAAAAGAAGTCCTTTGGATCTTTCAGAAACTAATCTCTGAATTTCTCTTCTGTGAAATCTGAAGAATGCTTTTCATGACAAGTTCCAATTTCTTGTAAGGCACAGATGATTTGCAAAATATTCATATAGAATAGGTGAAATAAATTATCTGTCTACAGGATAGAAAAAGTACAAAACTTTAAAAAATTCTCACAAATGTTACCTAACAATCAGGAAAAAAAACATGGGAAAAAAGAAAAACATATTGATTATTTTTAATTTTACTTTAAGCAGATGATTAGTGGATGCTTTTTAAATGAAAAATACATGAAAAAATATTGTTACAAACAGCTATAACACTGATAAATGGTAAAATCTACATGAAAAAGAGTCACATCATACATATCAGTGTCAGAACAGGAACACAAACATACATACAAATTTTAGCTTTTAAAATTCTTGGTCAGAAAGTCCGGTCTGGGATACATTTCAGCTCCAGTCTGAGATAGACACAGGCAGGTATTTAAAGGTTGTAGCTTAACCCCACACTTGGAGTCTTCACTCAAGCACATTTTTAAGTAGGTGGTTTTTTAAATTGTAGGTATAGAATTTTGATTTGTTCCTATCTACATAGCTTTTCATAGGTTGTGTATACAGACCTGAGTTCAGAAATATGGTATATTTTTTATCACAGAAACCAATACTACTGCCTCTGGAAGTCTCCAGCACAAATTCAGAGTGTCTGCTAAGATAAAGGTTGATACAGGTAAAATTGTGCAATGAGCACATATAGAAGCTTATACATATGCCCTGGTTTTGCAAATTTATGTAAATTTTTTGTAAATCTATTCTCTCAGCAAAGTTAAAGGTGAGACCAGAGGGAAACAACTTCATCTGCTTCCTTAATCATCTGGAAAAATGTTCCAAAGGTTTTTCACCAACATACAGAATTTGCTGCCACTTTACAACATATTTTTAAGCCAAAAAATAATTTAAGGAGAAAGCAGTAATAGAGACTGAACCAGAATACTTATTGAATTGCTACTCATACACACCTACAAATTCTTTGCACTACTGAAACAGAAGATTTCATCCAGCTTTACTATATTACACCTTAATATCCCCTCTCACCTTCCTAAAACATTATTAAAAGTGCCTGCCAGCGGATCCATCTCTTTCAGACCAGAGCATACTCATCCTGAACAAGCCAGCTGATTGATTATGGTGATCTGCCACTGGCTGAGAGCAGTTACTACCTCTCAAGTCATTACGTTTTATTTACAGTGCCGTTTGAATTTTATTTTTGCATTTCTTATTAGCCGTGAATTGATTTTTCAAGTTTAAAAACAAAAAAGGGGTAGAGCATGGGTTAAGAAACATCTTCTGTTTATCTATATAGAATATATGGAAGGAAACATATGCATGGTGCACTAGTAGTTGTAGTATTCTTGTTTAGGTATTCATCAAATTCAAGGAACATCAATCTTAGCTTCCTAAAAGATTACATAGAAAAGTGGAACATACAAACTGCAAATTAATCAGTGAGGGGTCTGGAAGCCCGTTACTCACTCCAGCTGACATGTTCTGGTAAGGGAATGCACAGAACCTCCACTGCTATCCTACACATCCCCTGCAGCTCTGCCTACAGCGTGCACTGATAAACACAGTGTGCTACACAGATTATGGATGCAGCTTCTAGGGGCTATTGCTATGAGAACATTCACAATACAACTGTAAAACTATATCCACACATTCATTAGGGAGAAAAAAAATGTATATTTGTTGGCAATCAGAATGAGACCTAAAGGTCTTCATTTCCTGAAGGGACCCTACAAGAAAGATGGAGAAGGATTCTTTACAAGGGCATGTAATAGGACAAGAGGGAATGTCTTTAAACAGAGTGGACAGGTTTAGGTTAGATATTAGGAAAAAAATTCTTTACTTTAGAGCAATAAGGCACTGGAACAGGTTGGCCAGAGAAATTGTAGATGCCCCATAATAACGACAAAACCTGTTTAATCGTTTCTGTTCCCAGCATATACTTTAAAAGCAACAGTAAAATGTACCCAGGAAATCTAGAGAGTAACTTTTCAGAGACTCAATTCAAAATCTGATTATCTGGTTGACTGTGTTCAAAATTTTCTCTCCCTCTTTTTCTTTTTCAAATTATAATTTGGTTTTGAAATACAAAAAAAATTTAAAGTTTTTTTCTTTTTTTTTTTTTCCCTTGGTAGCTTTAAAAAATTGTCAAACAGCATTTTTTCTCCCTTGTAATATTGGACCAAAAATTCTGTTTACTAGTATTTGTCCAAATAGAGTTGATCCTGTGAAACTGTGTGAAGATTTGCAATATCATTTAACTTTTCAGCAATTTTTCAAATACCATCTAATAATCAAATATCATCTAACAATCAAAACTTTGGAGCTCTATATTAAAGAGCCAGGGAAACAATCTCAGAAGAACAGTATAGCATTATGCAGTTCTTTTTCAATTTTTGTTTCCACCTCATGTTACGCTTCACAAACCTCAGCCAAATAGATCTGCAAGCAAGGAAGCTGTAGTAAATGGAAACCACTGTGAAACCAATGGATTACACACTGGCACGAGACAAAGAGGAAAAAAATATATATGCAAAATCCTGCCTTCTTATTTTGAGACATAATCCAGCTGTCTCTGAAAGCTGTAGCAATTTTTCCATAGTCTTCTGAGACTTTGGAAGAAAATTTGTTATGCCTTTGGTACTTATAATATTGATAGCATGCTGGTACCCAGGACTCAGATTTTCATAAATGTGTGAAATCTAGTTTCCCTCATTCATTTTTGAAACCAGGGGAAGTACCCACAAAATTAGATGCAGTTTCTTATAAGGGTGTCAGTGTCTTGGCATTTTACAACTTAAAAGCAAGTTAAAAGCAGTGATAGTGGGATTTTTTCCTATTAATATTCCGTAAATACAATATGGTCTTGTAATTAGACAGACAAGATAAATATATTATTCAAAATCTAGGAACAATAAAATACAGTGTAAAATTACGATATTTCTAAACTGGTTATTACCTACAACCAATGTGAGCTTGACATGAACAAATCTCTGTTAGATGTATAGTAACTTAAACAATATTTAATTTAATTAACTTTTTACTCCGGTGTATTTCCTATTACACTGTAGAAATATCATTCTGCTAGATATGCTGTTTACTGTTCAAGATTTGGGTAACTCAAAAAGTGAATTCTCAAAAGAAAATTATATAATCTTTTTATGTGCATTAACTTTCTAGCATTTGTTTAATCTCTCCAATCATCTCGACTTCTACTAAAGAAGTAAAATGATGGTTAAGAATGGAGCACACACAGACGTGAGCAAGGGCATAAAAGAAAGACAGATAGCACTTTGGCATTTAAGTTTTCCATTGTGATTTGATATTTGGCTCAGAAAATCTAAACCACTATTTCTTTATCACATACACTTTTCTTTCCGTGTTAATTAATTGTCCTGAACAACTTTGCTACTGGTAAATGTTAGTTTCATAGTGATGGCTCCATAACTTACTTCTAGCAGTATACACAAATTTAAACTCTCTTCTCTCTCCTGAATAGCTCCTGATTTTTTAATATTTTTCCATGAAAATGCATTGCCAGTCTAGTTCATGCTTCTTAACCCATAAATAAAACTGCAGTTCTGCAAGTTCAGCGTGCCTTACTGAATTTTAGCCTAAGCCAAATGCTCCACAAATATTATCTAGATAATTTTCATATTCTTTGTGTTTTTCAGTGTGAAAGAACAATAGAGGCTGCCTCTGCCTTTCTCTTTGAATACGCTTTTAGCCTGTTATGTTATTGTTCATGCTTATAAATTAATTTTGGAACTTAAATGTTTTGTTAGGTTTAGACCCTCAACCAGAATTCAAAAAAAAAGTTATAATGTGATCATAGTGTAATTTAAACCCTCAAACTCCTAGGTAAATCTTCAGGCACCTAATTCTGTATTAAAAGCTGCCCTGATCCAATCCAGTCTTTTTTCCTCTGCAAACCCACAGTCCTCACATATATCTCTTTTGTAAGAGTTGTTGTTCACCACAAATTGAGTCTACTTCTAGATTTCCCTGAGAAGATCAGACTGAAAGGGATTCTGTTGAATCCATCCTGTTGTACACAGTGTTTAAAATGCTTTACCACTTCAGAGGACTCCTGTTTTAGTCTCCCATTTCCTAGGAGTTTGCCACAGCTGTCAGGCATTAGGGCTTAGTGGGATAGCTGACTGACAGCACTGCACAGATGGGATACCTGATACCAGCTAATCCAAGGGATATCCCATGACATCATGTTCAGCATATAAAGGCAGATGAAAAAGGAAGGGGGGAATAATTGCATTTGTATTCCAAAGCACCCGTTATGTGTGATGGATCCCTGCTTTCCTGGGGCTGCCTGAACACCTGACTACCCATGGGAAGTGGTAGTTTTCTTACTTTACTTTGCTTGTGTGCATGGCTTTTGCTTTACCTCTTAAATTGTCTATATCTCAAATCATGATTTTTCTCTTTTCCGATTATCTTCCCCATCCCACCACAGGCAGTGAGTGAGTGGTTGTGTCAGGCTTAGTTGCCAGCTGAGGTTAAACCAGGACATTTCTTTTGCGTACAAGTGATTATTTATTAAGCTAAAAGGTGACTGTAATGAAATACAAGACTGCTACTTTCACTGAGAGTATGGGCTATGTGCGGAAAACTGCATCTAGATTTCTGCCCCCTCCCCCAAGACTTGCTGATGGAGTCTGTGAAGTGTTTAGGAATGGAGAATTCATAAGGTCCTTCTTGCTAAACAGGTAGGAGCGTGGCAACAGAGGCCTTAGAGGCTCCAGAAAAGATTGAGCCCTCTGTGATGACAGTTTATTGGATGTTTCAGAATGCACACCTACTCTGCTACAGTTTAAGTAATTTTTTTTTAAATAAAAATATCAATTATTTATGTTTGATATTAAATTATATCAGAAAGGAAGATAAGGTGTTTAGCAGGAAAAATTACCCTTCACAGTGCCAGAAATTGCAGTGATATCTTATAGGTGCCAGAAAGAAAAATCAGAAAGGGAGAACACAAGATGACTCTGTTTTGCAGTAAGAGCTGCGATCTTGCTGAATGTTTTTTTCTGCTTCAGAGAGTTGTCATACAGCAAATGTTCTTTTAGGTGCCCATCAGACCAGCAGACACCGGTACATGGGTATTAGCAAACTAAGCTGAACAAGGAACTGTCCCTGAGGCAAAGTGGCATGGCACAGCCACCTCTGCACAGCGTAGCATTTGGCTACATGTCTTTTCAAGGCCTTATGTAGTACATTTCTGGCAAGGAGACCTGGTCGTCATTTTTATCTATTTTTATCAGTTCAAAATCTCTGAAGAAAAATCTACAGCTGACTCTGAGATTACATGACACATACACTGAAGATCTGCAGCGTATCATAAAAAATATGTGGAGGAGTTTGAAGATTCAAAGCCTGCTGGGACAATGCTAGGGAATTAAACAGAGCAAAGAGACCCAAATATGGAGCAGTGCCGTCCATAATGCCTTTTGGGAGTGTTTCTTGGCATCTTCTCCCCTCAGTTTGTGTTCAGACAAAATCTGAGTGAGCACTTTGGCATAGCCAAAACTGTACCAGTGATGACACTAAGAATTCAGTAGCCAAAACAATCACAGGTTGGTGAAGAAGACTATCCCTTGGGGATATTTTTTTGTGGTAATGTTCCTTCTATTTGTTCATGTTTTGTTTTGGCTTTTCTTAACACAGACATAGTCAGCAAAGGTTAAGTTGAAATCATAACAAAAAAACTGATGACAGCTGTCTTATTTCAGCTAGGAAGGCAAATAGAGTTCTTATGCCAAAATGAATACAATTCTTGCTGATCTAGTAAAGTTTTCAAGCTAAGCCAGAGACTCAGTACTACTCACCAGATACAGCCAGAAGAAGAGATTGGATACACAGAGGCAGCTACTGCATGCATCAGTGTGCTGGCCTTCTTTCAGCGTGTAACCCCATAGTTGTTTCCATACAAAGAGGTCCCACAGGTCTAGGATATTCTCTTCCCTCTCTTCATGATACCCTCAACCTTGCACTCTTTTTCATATGCTCTGTGTGTGATGCTTGGTCTGGATCACAGACTCAATCCTACCCTCTATAGTTGTGGTAAATGTAGACATATAAATTCTTGCAGCAGTGAAACAAAAGTAAGGTGCTGAAGTTTCTCAGGGAGACTTTAAATTCCATCTGGATTTAGGGTATCTGTGGGGATTAACTGGATATGCTCACCACTACAAACCAAATAAACAGAGATGAATATATCTTTTTTTCCAGGTTCAATGTTCAATGTTTGAAAAGACAATAGATCATCTGAGTTTCCAAAGCTTTTTAGGACTGGCACAAATTCAAATAAATCTCTTCAAATACAGCTCTAATATATGTTGATTCATCACATGCTAAGCTGACAGCTGTAGTAGAAGTGACCTTTGTTTTTAGCTGACCTGTTAGGTATTTTGGAAAATGGGAGATCTGTAGATAAACGGCACTAGTTTTTTACCCCCCTTACAAGTCATCCTTGTATTTTAAATCTTAATGTACAGTTTCTGGGGATTCTAAAAGCATTCTTTATAACTAATCAGGTCTTTATCTAATCACCAAATGCTTTCCTTCTTCAGTAACTGTCCTTGAAATTTGAAAAATTAAGTCTTTGCAGCAGCCTGGCTTAAAGTAGTATGCAACATTTTTTCCTTTTCATTTAACATTCCCAGAAGACTTCTCATTATTAACTTCTTGCCTTAAACTTCTTAGAATGTCTTCCTCTAACATCTCTCTGCTTTATCTCAGCTTGTTTTTCAACATAAGGGAATAGCATATATTTCAATAACCGTTTGGCCCTATTAACTAGGATAGCTTCCTATTCAGCTGGCCAAGAACACACTTCTTTTGATTTATTCTTTACATTTCCCTTATGCTCTCTCATAAGTTATAACAGTTGTTTTCTTTTATGTATATTTATATACAATTCCTCTACACTGGGTGTTCTTTGTATTTTTTTCCTGCTCTGACAAGGAACTATCCATTTCATTTTCATTTTCACTTACTTCATTAAGCACAACTACTGTTGGCATTTAAAGCACTAGCTTAGAGCAACAATTAATTACAATCAGTCAAGCTGCTTTACCAAAGGACAGGAATTGCTCAGTTAAGCCAGAGGAATAGACAACGAGGGCAACTAGTACTGCATAAGCAGGTCATCTGTTCTATTGCTTGAGATCACTTGTATGAAATCAGACTTTTAGCATTTTGGAACCAGATGTTTTAGGGTCTAGAGAGCAAGGCATATGAGGAGCAGCTCAGGCATCTGGTGTTGTTTAGCCTGGAAAAAAGGAGGGTGTGGGGAAACTTTATCACTCTCTACAACCACCTGAACAGAGGCTGTAGCAAGATGGGCATTGACCTCTTCTCCCAAGCAAAAAAATGACAGGACAAAAGAGGAAATGGCCGCAAGCTGAATCAGGGGAGGTTTAGGTTTTTCACTGAAAGCATGGTTAGGCATTGGAATAGTCTGGCCAGGGAGTTGGTGGAGTCACCATCCCCCCGGAAAATTTCAGAGAAATGACCGAAGTTGGTATATAGCGCTATGGTTTAGTTGATACAGAGGTGTTTGAACAAAGCTTTGACTTGGTGATCCTGGAGGTCTTCTCCAAACGTAAAGATTCTATAATTCTATTTGGCCTTCCACCTTTTCTGCTATTTCTGCCTCAAAGAAGATGAAACTATTACACTTCCCAGCACTCCTACTATCCTTACCAATAGCTAAATTCTTAGAAGTGTATCAAGTGTTGCAAAAGTCAAAAAAGTCACTTCCATTTTATAAATGCTGACGTGAGCTGTGTTTTTTCACAGAAGCCATATATACTCTCTTTCAAAACATCCCTACACCTTCTTCATTCTTCACCATCCCAGGCTCCTCATGAAGATGCTGAACCCTGATCTGGTCACATTTGTTCTATCCATCTTTCCTGTCTATTAATAGAAGTGACTTCTTAACACTGCATGAATAAACTCCTCCCTTCCCCTCCCCCCCCACCAAAAAAGCAGTGAATTTGTGAATTTCGCTGCTGCTCTGCTATTTAGTAACAATAGTGTGAAAACTTTCCCTTTATCTAGGACTATTCTTTTGTTGTTTCTTTCTTCTTGTGAACTGCTACTCATTTGCTCTATTGATCTCCAAGGTTTAGATTTAGAAGCAATTCTTTCCTGATCCAAATGACACCTAAATGCAATATAATGAAGCACAATATAGAAAACTAAACCCAGAATCTGGAAGGCAGGGATTTGACCTATATTTGACTCAGGTCCATTCATGTTCCTTATTTCCACATATTTCATTGAAAAGTTGAAATCCAACTTCAAGGATTGGTGGCCCTGATTGAACAGGAGGGTTTAAATAAATTAATTCCTGAAGTCCCTTCCAGCTTCAACTATTCTGTGATTCTTTGATATACCTGTTTTTTGACTATGGGTTTCTGTGGCTTGACTATATTAAAAAGAAAAAAAATTGCCTTAAAGAAAAGAAAAATCAGTGGAAGACAATGCTCTAGATGAAACTGGATGACAAGAAACTGGGGGTTCTGGACCTCCAAAGCAACAATATTGCAAAATAAATTTCTCAAGTAGAGACGGATTATAACCTACCTTCCTCTTCGTTGACAAATAGCTGATGAGACAGAATTTGTAGCTTTTGAGTGAGATTTCTGGCCAGCACAAGAACTGCCTATTACAAGTGGCCTCTGTATCAGAAAACTTTCTTAAAGTGACCGGATTCTTCCAAAATCTATTTTTAAGCTTTATGAGAATTTGAAATCTTATCCATTCAGTCCAGTCAATACCAGTGGGATGTCCCAGAAAGCTTCCAAAATGCATTGTTCAACTGTGGTACATTCTAAGAAAACTGCAGCACAAGGCATTTAAACTAATGCTAGCATAGAAGAGGATGAGGGTTCAAAACTGTAATCAATATAATATGGCTAATGTGGTTTTTTTAAGGCATTTATAAGAGAGGTTGCTCCTCCAGCTGGTTCCTCTTCTATCTTTCCAATTAAATTTTGCCTAAACTGGAAACAAGTAACAATTTAGATTCACTGTTAGCAAAACATAACCTGGGATATGTGTAAATGCTGATAATTTCTGTGTCATTCCTACAAAGTCTGTAAAATAAAACAATAAAAGTTGCAGAACTCTAAATGCTTTAGTAATGGGTCTTTTCTTTTTGATTCCAATAAAATTATTTCAGTTTAAAAAAAAAGAATTGTGATTTTACTTTTTTAAGACTATTTTAATGATGTGACTTCTATACATAGACTGGTTTTCTTTCCTTCTTTCTTTCTTTCCTTTTTTAACCAGATTGCTTCACTTCAGTGTTTCTTCAGAGTACAAGGAAAATACATTGTATTCTGTTCAGGAAAAATACATTCAGTCTTTTCAGATAAGTGGCTTATATGTGGAAAAAAAAGAGCAGGATTAAAGAAAAAAAAACAAGGACGAGGAAAAGGAATGCATACTAAGTGGCCTTCCATCACACAAGAGATAGAAGAAATCTCCAAAGCCTGCACTTCAGAGGAGTAATAAAGCAAACAAGAGAAGAGTGCACAATAGTAGAGTACATAAATGTCATGAGCAGATAGAAATAAAGAGAAATTAATGAAATTTTCTTTTAGCAGAGACAATTATAAGTGCTATTCATATTTGTATTTATCTCTGAAGAGAGCTTACTGGAAAGGCAAAGTAGCAATGAGGAGCACAGAGGGTGACATAAGAACTCAGGCTGTTATAATAACCATTCAGGTGGTTAAGAGAAAAGTCTGTATAGGAAAAAAACGTGAAGTTGGCCTACTCTAGTGGTGGCACAATTCTGAAAGCAGTTGAAATTACTCTAAACCTTAATCGGAGCTATTATGTACCACCACCAGAAAGTTACAGAGAAGACTTCTGAAATATTATGAAATATTTCTAAGTATTTAGACTCATTTTTTAACACACATCCATGCTGACTATATGCTGACTATTACAAAGATATAAAACAAGATTATAACCTATAGAGACATACAAAATGCGTGCTCCTACCTTCAGACGTTTCACATTTCTAGGAGTCCCCTTTAAAAAATAGTTGCCATTTTGTGGGTGACAGGGGTGGGATATCTTAGGGAGGATACAGATTATTTGTCCCTAGATTACATTCATTTGTTGACTAATTTGATCTCAGGCCTCAGGCACACAAAATAAGGAAGAAGGAGCGTGACTAATTACTTACCCTCTCCCCATACACCTGACACCATTTGAAGAAGACGGACTTGGGTGTGTCCATGCTTATGTCCTCCACTTATTGATGCCTACTGGTCTGTCCTATACCATCCTCTCAATGCTGGGAAAGAAAGTCACACAAGTTTTAAACTGGAAATGTCTCCAACATCAGAAGATTTATAAGAAGGAGCATTTCATGCATGTGAGGACATAATGACTATCTACAGGGATAAGTAGTAAAAGAGCAAGGCATGATCCTAAGCAAAGTGACATCAGCTGATTTGTACCCATATTGCTTAGATTTAGATCCCTGTAGGTAAGTTTCTTTCCAGTTCCAGTTCTCTATATCATATGACTAATGATCTAAAGTATTGACTAAGACTCAGAATCTTGATTTATAAATTCAACTTGAATGTTTTAACATAATGCTCTTTATATTCCAAGAACTAAATAACAAAAAAGATGAATTATTGACCGTTTTAAAACAATAAAAGCTTAGACAATTATTTCTTTTTCATGAATCTGTAGCCACATTTATTCATTTCACTGTAAGCAAAGCTTCAATTTTGTTTACAATAATCATCCCATGATCTTCAAATAGATTATTATTTTATATAAAAGTGTCCATAAGTTTAAGTATTTTTGGGATTGAGGACTGAGTCCATGGGTTTTTTTGACAATGATTTTCCTTCTCTTTTTGTTTTACTCTTTGTTTTGTTCTAGCTACTAATCTGGTGTTTGACCAGGTTTCTTCTCTGATCTGTTTTATATTTCCTTACAACAAATATACATATATATAAAAGAAAGGTTCTAACTTGATAAGAAAGTTGAATTTCACAATGTCTTAAAAATATAATGGATTTTACTTCCTGTCCATATAAAATATGAAAGAAAAGTAATTCAATTACATCTCCATCCCTGATGAAAGTTGGGGGAGGGGAAAAGAATGTCATACACATTATTAAGGAGATTTCATCACTGCAGATTTAATGAAAGGTGCACTACACTGAACCCTAGCATTTCATTACTTACAAAAAGCTCCATATGCTTACATGAGGAAAATCAATGAGACTTAGACAGCCAATAATGCTGCAGCTTTAAAAAGTCTAGAGGAACAAAATTACTTTTGTTCACTCCAGACATATATACATAACAATGGCTTTTATCAATATTGTATTAATCTGTGCTTAAAAAGAATTCATTTCCCAAACTGATAAGAACAGTGATTGTTTTCTATCAAGAGTGAAAACATAATAAAATGAGAGAGAAGACACATATTGCTAAGAAAAATTACTTTTTTTTGGCTGCAAAGCAGCTTTCTTGAACAGAAAACTCAGTTAAGGGTATCTGTGGGATAGGGGCTGAATTTGTTATATGTGTTGTGATTAATCCCTTTCTCCTATTTTTATACAAATGAGAGTGTAGAACACACAGGTAGAAACCATCTGTATTGTTCTGCACAAATATTCTGTATGCAGAATATTTGGTAAAATTCTTCTTATTTTAAAGAAAACAAGCTGAGAGACTTGAAATTCCTCTTGTGCTCTATACTTTAGCTGCATTCTTCTGTAGTAGACGAGAAGTCCATAGTAAGTCCACAGGGACAAGTTTTTAGGATGTTAGAAAAATCTGTTGAAAATTTTAGGTCATATCGTGGATACAATGCACAACTAAAATGTTGATTCTTAACAGAAACAAAATGCATTTATCAGGGGAAAGTAAATAAATACTCAATGACACGAATAAGGCTATCATTAACAACACTATGGAAAGATATTTTATCTCTTTAGCTCTGTAGATAAGGTATTATTGTTTAACACCAGCTGGGAATTAAGCTTCAAATAAGCCATTCCCCTTCTCCCCACTCCCTCTGGTGAGAGAGGGACAGAGGCAGAGACTGTGGGTTGAGATAACCATTTACTGAAATGCAATGGAATCATGCTCAGTAACAGCAACAATATTAATAACAAAAGTATAAGAAGAGAGGGTGCTTTACACAAAAAAGGTGTTCTCCACCTTGACTCAGTTCCCAGAGTAAGAGACAATGAAAAACAATGATGGACAGACCCCTGCAAAGCTGCCTGCTTCCAGACTGCTCCACTGCTCTGGTTCGATTGAGATGCAGAAATCAAATATGCAGGGTAGTTCCTGCAGTGGCCACTCTGTCATGTAATAGATATTACGACATTTCATACCCAGAGAAACAGATCCTCTCAAAACATTTATTCTATAACTTGAGAAGGACACAGTATAAGAAAATTAAATCCAGAGGATAGGAAGCTAGACTTCCTTTTGAATAAACGGAAGAGATTGGCAAAGAGTTTTAGCACTTCTAAATCTTATCTTGTCATCAATTAATCAATAATATCAGGATTATTCTCAATAAAGCTTTTTAAGCACACTAGATCACTGAAAGTCTTAACCTATGGGGCTCATTGCATACAACTGGTGTCCAGACAAATGTATAAGATTGCATTCTTCTTCAGCAAACTTGTTTAATTGCTAGTTGTAATGGAAAATTTGGGTCCTTAAACATTGACACCTGAGGTGAAACAGGTAATCAATACACAGACATGATTTACATCTACCAGTAAAGACTTCCCATTTACCTCCTACTTCATACATTAGACTGGCAACTTTTCTGCTTCTCTGTATTTAGAGATTAAAAGACACTTTAATTTTAAATGACCTTATTCCTTGGCTAAAGTTTTATGCCTGTAAATTTTATCCCTTTTTTCAGACCCCTGATTTATTTGTTATACTTGATCAAAAAACTGTCTTCACAATCTGAAGAAAACTGCAGAAAGTTTTCAGGACATTCCTTTTTTCTTTGGGAACTTGGTAAGCAACCATACTGCTTTGAACTGATTCTCTCAAAATTACAGGATGGTTTACAGAGAGTAAATCAATTGTAAATTCTTAAATAATGCTAAAGCTTCTTCCTAAACTAGCAAGAGAAGCCAATATAGCAATTTCCCCCCATTTGATCTGCAGTTTCTACATCCAGACAATCCACTACATTCCTGTTTCTGTATTTTATTCAGTGAACTCATGACTTGTTCCTCATTTTCACCTGTTTTCTTCTCTCATCTAGGTTTAGATTGAGTATTAGGAAGAAATTCCCTACTGTGAGGCACTGGAAGAGACTTCCTGGAGAAGTTGTAGATGGCCCATTCCTGGATGTGTTCAAGGTGATGTTGGATGGAAACCTGGTCAACCTGGTCTGGTGGAAGGTGTCCATACCTGTGGTGGCTGGTGGGCCCATGGCACTAGAGAACGCAGGAACCCCTTGGAGAAAGGTGCCCTAGGTAGAAAATCTCTCCCCAGGTCAGGGTAACCAAAGAAACCTCTCCCAGGATCCCTTGTTTAATTATGCTAATGTACCCCAGTTCTGTTTCCCTGATTGGCCCTTTGGCCTCCGTGCCCCTTTCTACCCTACATGTCCCCGACCCAGAAAGTTCTTCCTTTCCCGCTCTCCCATTGGCCCTTGTTCCCTCGCCACTCCCTCCGTGTTTCCCCACTGGCTCCCATACCCGGGCCCCACCTGTGTACTGCCCCTGTGCCCTTGGATCATTGGACCCTGGTGCTCTCTCTGCCCCTATCCTCCCCATATAAAATCCTGAACCCTCCCACTGTTCTTGTCTTTGTTCCCTGGATTTCTTCACATGTGTGGCTGCAAGAAACCCTCCCGTGGAACCCCATACAGAGACCCTTCCCGGACTCTTTCACCATCGGTTTGCTTTAGGATTTATCCGTGTGTGTGCGTAAGTATGTGTGAGTGCTGTGGCTTGGCTGAAGCGACTTCCCTGGAGGCTCTTTTAGGAAGGTCGTGGCACTTTACCACCCCACACCCGCCGTGATACATGCCCATGGCAGGGAAGCTGGAATTAGATGGTCTTTAAGGTCCCCTCTAACCCAGGTCATTCTATGATTCTACAGCAATCTCTTTTTATAACACTTCTACCAAAGATTTGGGAAGGGTGCAGCTGAGTATGTTCTTTACTGGCTCTGGGTTTGAACTTTTGCTTTAATATGAGGATATCTATTCTTTCACCTTTTTTTTTTTTCTCATTTATATCAAAAAGTTCTTTGAGGCATAAGCAGTTTCTCTGAAAAAAAGCAAAGCCCAGTGAGAATCACAACATCTGCCAGGGCTTATACATGCTGTTATACACCATTTAGTTAACACTAATTGTAACCAGTCCATGAGGCACAGTCGTTGATTGATGAAATTAATGGTCAGTTGCTGGCAGATACTAACTGAAGCAGCAGGATTCATATATATCTATCCAACTACAAAACTAATGAATCACGGGTCACAGCTGCATTGCTACTACATGCTTAACAAAAATGTATTGTTAACAGGGCAACCAGGGAATGTAAAGGATGACTGCTTTTTACTACCCACCTCTTTTTGAAGAACAGCCAGGGTACTTGAAGGGCAGTAAATTGGCCTGTTTCCTCCTCACGACAAATCTTTTTTTATTAATGGTACTTGAAGAGAGCCTGCTGTTGTGGTTTAACCCTAGCTGGCAACTAAGCAACATGGAGCTGGTCACTCACTCCTCCACCAACAGGACTGGGGAAAGGATCAGAAGAGTAAAAGGGAAAACCTTGTGGGCTGAGATAAAGACAGTTTAATAGGGAAAGCAAAACTCATGCATGAAAGCAAAGCAAAACAGGAAATTCATTCACCATTTCCCATGGCAGGCAGGTGTTCAGCCATCTCCAGGAACGCTGGGCTCCATCATGTGTGACAGTTACTTGAGAAGACAAATGCCATCACTCAGAATGTCCCCTCCTTCCTTCTTCCTCAGGCTTTATATGCTGAACATGATGCCCTAAAGTTTGGGATATTCCTTTGGTCAGATGCAGTTAGATGTCTCATCTGTGTTTCCCCCAAATCTTTGGTGGGATATAAGAGAAAGACAAAAGGCCTTGACACTGTGTAAGCACTGCTCAGCAGTAACCGAAATATCCCTGTGTTATCAACATCGTTTTCAGCACAAATCCAAAACACAACTTCATACTAGTTACTGTGAAGGAAATTTACTCTACCCCAGACAATATTAGCACACCCACTGAGCTGATTTACTGCATCTTCTCTTTTCTGGTCTCTGTCTGCACAGAGGACTGGCCATAATTTTTCTGGGGCAGCTCTCCACTTCCGCAGAGATGGCCTATGGCAGTGCACTTAACTAAAACACTTATGCTTCAGTATTTTTAGTGTTCACCTCTCTTTCTTATGAAACAAAAAACATCAAGACATGCCTATAGAGATTCTGAGCACTGGTCTAGAAGGCTTCACTGGCATATTTTCAAAGGTAAGTGACTCTTCTCTAACTTTCTCGTAAAGAAGCATAAGTAGAAATCCTTCTTGCATAAGACAACTTCCACTTCCTGAAAAGATCATGCAGGATCACAGCATTACTTAGTCAAGTATCGGGATTTTTGGGGACCGGGATAACATAGAGATGTCACGGTGAAGGTTTATTGCTGAATCAGTCTCATTTTATTGAAGGGTGAGACAGGAGAGATGCTGTGAACTACATCTCTCATATCAGAAGCAGCAGCAGTTACAGTAGCAATAGCTAAAGCAGCAGCAGCGGCGGCAGCTGCAGCAANAGTTTAATAAAAAGTTACCAGCATTAGCTGTTTAATTTTTGCAGGTATTCCTGGAATTTCTCTGTGGAAGTTAAACCTTTTCAGGAAAGTAGTGTCATTAAATATAAAAAAAGTTTTGAATACATTCTAAGGTTTTGTTTTCAAACTCCAGTGAGCATAATTAAGGAAGCAAATAATGCTGCCCACCTATACGCCTCTTGAGGATGAACAACTGGTGAAACTGATTATTCCGTGAATTTCACATTTTTTTAACCTGCAAAAAGATTCCTGGTCTTTCCAGAGGCCATCTTGATGGATTGAGCAAGAAGCATGTACACTATAATTTTTCACTACATTAGAATAAAGTGAACTTTTTCTAAATGTCAACGTTTAAATTTCATGGGGCATGAAATCCACTTTTGAAATGAAAATTAAAGCCCTTTCCCAAATAAAAAGTCTAATCTTATAGTCAAAAACACTTCATATTTCTTGACATTATTAACTTTGGAGGGCTGCCTGTAAGATGATAAAACTATCTGACATATTAAAACTGAATTTCCTTATATAATTATGTTATAGAATATCTAAAATATATAAGGTTCTAAGAATAATATTAATGTGAATTTAGCAGTATTTTCATTTACTAATAATAAATCTAAATGTCTTTTATTCTAACATGCTAATGGTAACATAAATACTAACATATTACTTCGAAAGAAAACTATTTTTGGGGTAAAAATGGTGCTTAATGTCAAAAAAAGATAACACCAGAGTAATCTCAAGGAAGCTCAACATTAAATATACTCACTTGCCATTGAAGTTATAATACATGCTGTATTTTCTGTTTGAAAAGGAGAACAAAGATTTTTATCACATTCTAAAGAGTTGTAATAGCTCTCACATTTTATAGCAACCCATAATTAATTTATTCATTGTTGTGACACCTAAAGCCAAGGGTTTTAACAGTGATTTAAGAAGAAATGTATAAACAGAACTGAAGATTTTTGAATGTCCTCAGCTTGGAGTTTCTAAAACTCAAACTAGGGGGAAAAAAATGAGAAATCCATAAAACACTTACAAAAAAACCCCTGTAATATCTCTTTGGAGGCTACTAGGTCTTGATTAAAAAACCATTAAAAATTGCCTTTTCTTTAGTTTGGCTTTTGAACATTAGATTTGGTGTTATTTCCATTTCAACAGTCTGTTGTATAAGCAGAACAATAAAATAGATGTATAAAAATAAAGTTTACTTTTTATGTCAGTATAGCGTTCTCCCCTGATGTAGAACAAATACTGAAGACCTTGATCCTGTGTTATTTAATATCTTACTTTACCACAAAGCAGCCATATATTCAAGGATAAAACATCTTGAGAACATAAGCACAAAATATCAATTGTGTTCACAGCTTCTTTATAGCAGAAAAGTATGAACTTTTCTCATACGTACTGATAAAATATGCTTTCAGATGTTTAATTGGAAAGGGAAAATAAGTCTGATGGTTTTAGACACTAGGCTGAAATTTTGAAAACCCAGTTTTAATTTCTGAATTCAGAACTCCTCCCTACTCGCCTGTTAATTTTATCGTCAACTAATCTACAATGGATTTTACCACTGTCTCAAGAATTGGCCCTGGATCACTTCCTTCACATTCCTGCTGAGAGATCTGTGCTTCCCCTGACCCTTTAAACTTACCAATCTTCTGTTTACCTTTTTTCGCAGGTAATGTATCTTCCACACATTTGTCCTTCCAGAGGATAAAGCTGCGCTCAAATCAATCTGATGGAACCAGGTGCAGCACTCAAAAAAGCTTCTGCCAGCCAAAGAGTTTTTTATCTCAGTTGTTATCTCTTGTCTTAGGTGTAATGGGATCCAGCCCCATTAGATGTAGCAAGCCCCCTGTAAAAACTTGTTCAGTTTCGTTTTCCTCTGGGGCTAAGGGCAGATGACACCATGCCAGCACCACTGCCAGCACCATGACACATAACACCATGACACATAACAAGAGGAAGTGCATGGCAGCACAGGGAGCACAGACCACAGCTGGGATTCCCCTGGCTTCCCCCAAAGCCACAGAGGTGGGTATGCTGTGACTTGGGCTGAGCATGAAAAGCAGTGAGCCGTGTGGTCCTGCTACCCCTTTTCTCCTGTGATTTCATGCATGAGGTGATTTGTGAGACTTTATTCTGTAACTGTCGGCTTTTACCCTCCTTTGCATTATGAAATTGAAAGACAAAAGTTTGGTGCTGAAAAAACAAGTTCAGTTATGGCACTGGTAATCCCCATACTTCCATGCACTTGTGCTGTAGAACTCAGTGTTGCCAAGTGCTGGCTGTCCCAAAGTTCACAGAAATGGGCCTGTGGCAGCACAGGCTGAGAATGAAAAGGAAGAAAAAACAGAAAGCATCAATGCCCTTTAACCTTGATCAGGGTCATTTTGGGGTGTTTCAACATAAAACCTTTAAATATCCTCCTTGAGTTGGTACTGTCATGATAACTTAAGTAATTTATACTGTTCTTGTTTTGTATAATACTATTCTCTTCAATTTCAAGTGTCTTATATGTAGGCATGCATAGGCACACACACACACACACCTACCACAAAATATTTTTTGAGATCCCCACTAGATAAAAAGCACTTGAGTCACTGCCTCTTGCAGGCACCCAATTGCAGTTGCCAGCTATAAAAGGGCAGTAGTGAGAACTCTCTGTGAGAGTTCCTTATCTCATTCCAATAAAAAAAAGTAACCACGGCATAAAACCATTTTTATCAGCTGTTTAAATTGTTCTATATTTGACATGATTTGGGCAAGGACTGTTCACATGTTCCCTCATACCATCTGAAGCTTCTGTTGTCTTTAGATATCAAAATCTAAAAGCACTCAAAGACAGGTTTAAACATAATTAACTTCAGACTTGAAAAAGTTGCATTCACATCTGAAGCCAGAGGTTCCTTTACTTGGAGAAAGATGCACTCGTAGACAATTCAAGGGACCTATCTTAAAGACTCCTTAGGAATGAATCACCCTTAGGAGGTACATAACTTTCAGCTTGGCTGACAAGGGAGTCTAGGCTGACTAGATCATATTTCAACATGTCCAGAGAGTCCAGAAAATTTTAATTCAGTCTTGAGAATAATAGATTATTTCAGATGTTTAACTGAGGACAGATGAAGCCAAACCCGTTTGTCTGTGGGCTTAATTGTCACTATGAATTGTTACAATAGAAACACCTAAGTTTCCTGCCATTAGCAATCTTAAAGACATGGGTTATCATCCATTAAAGAAAAACATTTTGACCAATACCTTTCAAGATTTCTTATGTGAATCTGAGATCTGAAGCCTGCTCTATGTACAGACACCAGACGTACTTTTCAACTGCCAGATAAGGTAATAAAAGACAGCAAGGAATAGGGAAAGCCATTATACCTACCTGAATGCTGCAAACCTGCAGGAAATGTAAAGTTGTTGCAACTGTGATACATGCCAAAAATGCATGTGGTATGCCACAGCATATCTGTAAAGAACAGTAGCCAAAAAATGTTTTGAAGCTGTCAGATCAAGGAAAGTACATTCATTCCTATTTTATTTGGAAGCATTTTCAAATTACAGTGCTGTCTCACTGTCATGAACATAAAGCTGTGACTTCCTCTGGTTTGCTATATCACTTCATGCAGATTTTCTAAAAATGCTTATGAGACAAATGTTTTCAGAGACTAGTCCTATCACAGAAGCTCCAACTGAGCTTTCTTGCAGGCTAAGAACAAGTACTCATTTGAGCAGTACTGACTTTTATCACATTTATTATCTGTTGTCTTTTCTGTTGCAACCAATAAGGTGAATGTCTATGCAAATAAAACATTTTCAGTGCTGAGCTGAGATGTGTATCCTGCAGGAGGCCACTGTACAAGCCGTACCCACCCGATAAAGACTGCAGCATTTGCTTTTGAAACATGACGTGTCTCTCAACCTGTAACTTTCCCAGAGCATGCTGAATAAGGAAGTGAAATTGAGGCAACCCATACTTCACTAGGGTCCAGAAAATTTTAATTCAGTCTCAAGAACAATAGATTATTTCTAACCTGATGCAAAAATAATCACTAAAACCTGCAATTGTTTGTTTTCAGGGGTGTGGTGGAAATGAAAAAGGAAAAAAACAGACCGATATTGTAAAAAAAGCAAATAAACAGATCCAACTTGAAGTTTCTTTAAACCTTCTGAGAGGACTTTCTATGAAACTGAGAAAGGAAATACTTCTTGATTTATGTTTTGTAGGACGTGGTTCCATTTCCTCTCTTACATTATGAGGACTCAGAAAGACGACTTATCTTCTTCCATGATCAGTTTGTGGTGAGGGATCTTGCTTTCATTAGGCATGATTTACATCTAAAATCCTAAGTTATTACTGTTTCATACTGTGCTTCTGAATATGGTACTGTTAAGATATTAGTATTCAATGTTGAATCACTTTTTCCATATTCTCTGAGAACACAAAAGGTCCAACAAAAGTCACTAACTTGCCAAATAACCACACTGAGTTACATCCTCCACAGGCTTACTCAGCTCCAATGAATTCATGTTGTATCACCTGAGTATATGATAAGAATTTTTCAAGGTGGGGGGGGGGTTTTCCAATATTTCTTGTGGTTTTTCTGTCCTCTGGTTGATAGTTCAACTGCTGAAAACTGTTAGGTTGTTCCAATGGATTTTCATAGCTAGTCAAACTAAAGTCAAATTACTGAATTAATGTATTTTAAAGTGAGTAAAATAGAAAACACATTAACAATTATCCTCTATATTCTGGAATGGAACAACAACAAAGAGAGCTAAAGCTCTACTAAAACCAGAGTGGTTTGCATTTTTGAAATCATGGCGTTAGTCAACTAAAATAATAATTAATCTTGTACTACCTAAAAGTATTCCTCTCCTAATCAAATCAGGCCAACAGCTTCTTATGTTTTACATCTGTTTATACTGAAAGAGAGGCATAATCTGTTGCTGTGTGTTTTGTAAAGCCTGGCAAAATGAGGCTGTGAGCTCAGCTGGGGACTCCACATGTTCTTGAAATATTTTTCAACATATCATTGATCATAATCATTGATAACCATAATAACAGCAAATAATTGATGCCAGTGGGATCTCTATACATGTAAGAACTCAGTAAAGCATTACAAAACATTCTTATAATTACAATTCTAACAACGATAATCATAACTAATAATAATAATATTAATGACAACTAATTGTAATAGTAACCAAAATGGTATCTCTTGATGCCTCACTTATAGAAGCTCTATAAATATGTTTTCTGAAACCTAAAATAAAACTCCTTTTAAACTTCAAGGAGTTGGACCAGATGCCTAAGAAGATTTGTGTGTGCTTAAGTCTTCAACAGCTGCTTAAAATTAAATACCAAGAGTTTAAGGGTCTCCTTAACATTAATATCATAATTTACATGGCAACTGAGGGAAATAAGCTGTCACCTAAAGACTCTTATGAAACATCATTACAGAATTCCAAACTGAAGAATACTCTGCAGCCATCTATATGTATCTCTTCTGACTTGTATTTTATAACCAATTTCATCTTGTGCCAAAAGAAAGTGGAGGCAGCTTCTCTCCTATACTGAGATTTCATTTTAATGTTCCTTCCTTCTTGAATAAAGCCCATAATTTAGAATAACTATATTGAAATTATAGCTTTATATACCTATCAAAAGCCCAGAAAGACTTTCAGTTCCTAGAGATGGTGGTGTTTCTGACAAGCTGTGAGTGTTCCAGCCTCGAAAGGGTTTAAAGCCATGTTGAATGGAGCCCTGGCAACCTGGTCTAGTGGAAGGTGTCCTTGCCCACAGCAGGGTGTTTGGAACTAGATGGTCTTTAAGATCCCTTCCAAACCAAACCAGTCCATAATACTATGATTCTTTGATTCTGTGGTAGTGATGATGAGTTTGGTGTCAACGCATCAGCTAAGAGCATGATTCTGAAAAAAATTAGTAGCTTCCCTTCTTTCCCTTCTTGGGCATTTCTCATGTATTTTTTATTATTATTATATTTCTTATTATTTCTCTTATTTAGGTATGGCAAATTTGGGTCTCAGTGAATATAGTTTACTGAACTAAAGCTTTAGTATGCCAACTTTTAAATAAATAGGTATTTAGAATTAAAAATTTATATACAGGCAAAAAAATCCAAAAGGTTTTTAAAACACTATCCCCCTAAATTCTTTGTGACTCTTAAGTGTGATTTTGATAATCAAGGCCTGATTTCTGAAGACAGTGAAAAAAATCAGAAAGTCAGGCCAGTCAATGGCAAATGGTGACAAAAGCAACATAGCCTCTTTCTAGCCCAGATTCTGCATTCCTGTTTCCTTTCCTGCCACTAACTCTTTATCTCAAAACATACAGAATGATCCCAGAGCAATACCAGGGCTGGAGCTTTGTCACATCTTTGCCAGAAGAAAGGTCTGACTTCAAGACCACAGCCTTTCTTGCATTCCCTCTCAGTGGATCACTGCCCATATTTTATTTCTGTCACAGGAACAGCTTCCATCAGGACAGGAAAAAAAAATCCTCATCTCATCCTTGCAGTACTTTACATTTTCTATGACAGCCTGAAAAATGTGAGACGTCGACCAGTCTCTGCATCAACTACTCAATTTTCAGAACAGCAATTTTCTCTTGGCAATTCTGAAACTCTTCCCTGTCCTATCCCCACTTCTTCCCAATTGCTCCCACAGCATTGGAAAGAGTTACCTATAAAGCCAATCTTAATAGTATAACCCTTTCATTGTTTTAAACAACTTCTGGATAAGCATATTTTGGTTTTCATTATGTTTTAAAAAGAAAAGTGTCTTTCTGCTAATGCACAAGCAACAAGTCTCATTCAGGTTCATGGTGAGGTCCTGGGACTTGGATTACATGTGCTTTTTAGGTCATGTCTGCTATTGAATTAATTAGACATTTGCACACGTAAGAGCAAGCTGACAGTCCACTGTGAACTGTAGAGGAAGCAAAGAGTTGGGTTATTTGGGCTCACCCTGCCCTTAAATGTAAATCAAGGATCATTTCCAGCTGCAATTTAGACACAAACACCTTCTGCTGAATTGACTATACTCAGTAGCCATCCACTCAGCGTAATTGTCCTACCTAGCAGAGCAGCAGTGCATAATATATCTTACAAAAAAACTCCCAAAACAAAGTAAAACTAAACCAAAAACCTATGTAAACATCTGAAGCACTTTCCAAGACCAAATTCAGAATAATAGCTCAGGATGTTTTCAGATTCACCAGATAATTATCTTCTCGCTTGAAGAATGACCATGGACAAAATACAGTCAAGAATTTAAATACAGTGAGTAGAATGTAATTAACCTGACTCTGCTAATCAAAGCATCAAAGCAGATGGACTAGATCTACAGGAATCTGTGTTAAATTTGAAATAAATTGCATAATTCCAATTTATTTTCACAATCTCAGATTAGTCCAGGCAGTAACAGTTTTATACATTAGTACAAACGGAGAAACAGTTAAATATAGGGCCTAAATGGAGTCGGAAAAATAAAAAAAGAAAATAAAGGGAAACCATTGCACAGTAATCCAAAGCAAAAAAGCAGAATGCAGATTTAAATAATGCACCACAATTTGAATAAAGCACCAGAATATTATTATGTATTTAACTAGGAAAAAAAGACAGTCCAAGGACTAGATCAAGTTCTTTCTCTTTGGGGACAACATAAATGCATTTGTATTTGATTTAGTGAACTGTCAGAAATTTTATGTCTATGAGGCAACCAAAATCAGCAGACTTTTTAAAAATATCATTACAGCTTTTGGTCCATATTTTGATTCATCATTACCATAAATTACTAATGGCTGCGGACTACATTCTGTTATCTTAGTAACAAACTGAATTATGTTTGAGGTTAAATGAAAGATAGAATTCATAATTCAAAAAGAAATAAGGTGTTTCTTCTACCGTTTCTTGTGACAAATCTAAGGTCAGCTTCCTACAAGTCTCATAAATGGTGCTGAGATGGTAATCTAGACAACAATTATTATTTATTATTTTAATTTCTTCTTAAGGCCATTTTATGGTTTATTAGAAAGGATCCAGCTACTTCATTATTGTTCATGGCAATGTCTACCCCTGCACCCCAGTAAATAGTCAGCAAAGCCATAAATAAACAGAGATGAGAGACAACAGCTCAGCCTAAGTGTCTCATAAAGGAAGGTTTAGCATTATTATAAACATGTTTTTCATTGTGTGGCTTTTGGTGTTTCAGGGGGTTTTTTTTCCCATTCTGTTGATGAATGAAAAGCCAGGATTGCTGAATTCAAGATGGAACTTTTTTTTTTCTTTATACAAGTTCACTTCTTGTTCCTTATTCTATACACAAATGTAGACTCCGAGAATTTTTGTTTTGTTTTTACAGTACTGCACATAACAGAAGTACTGGGATTGTAATTCTCAGATTATACAATAATACAAACAATTAACTGTAAGAAAAACAGAAAATAAAAAACCTGATTCAGTTATTCTATTTTTCTTATGAGGGGTAAACAAGAGTTTTGCGTCTTTGTTCATTAGCTGAAGAAAAACAATTAGACTAAGATTTCAGACTCTGAATGACAGTCTAATGGGAATAAGGCACACAAATGATGACAGAATTTGCTATTCCTCTCTCCTTGGTATTGCGAAACAGTGGTAATTGGATACAAGTACATTCGACTAATATTAACTATTATCAAGGATCAGATCAAATGTAATCATCTGTAATGTCAGTAGGAAGAAGATATGGGGAAGAGTGAAATCTGTAAATGGAGGGATAATCTGTTCTTTATTTTTAATGTAACTAGAGTAAAATCCAGAACAGGTTTGGATAGGATCCAACAACACTACTTAAACAGATTTCATTCTCGATAGCAAGGGTTCTCATCTCTTCCATCCACAGTGGCAATTGTTAAACAAATTTGTCAGGTGGTTACCTATAGAAGAATTTATCATGCATACATGTTCCAGTAAATAGCTTGATTCCCAGAAACAGCAATCATGAAAACATGTATCACCCTTAGCTAATCTGTCAATACAATCCTCTGATTAGCAAGGACAGAAGGAACAAGGAAAGAAGGGAAAAAAAAAAGAGAGAGAGGAAATGAGATGCATTTCAAGATAATATACTTGCTTCCTACAGCAGAACTTTAAATAATTCTTTGAAGAATACTGGCACAGTAAGACTGCAACAATTAATGAAATATAAATTGTATAGAGAGAAGTATAGGGTTTCCTTCCAATTCCCATTGTAATTCTACTGATTTCATTGCAAGCCTATTAAATAAGCATCCACCATTTCTGCATTCACACACACGAGCTAAAATTTCTATAAATATGCTCTCATGAGACAGTGATGCTTCATCCTTTTGCAAAACAACCAAATGTACAGAAAATACAGCTAACAAAAAAAACTAAAAGGAAAAAAACCACAGGAACTAAAGAATCATCAGATCGCTCCAATTGCAAGCCATATTTCTCAGTGTGCCCTCTCTAACACACTTCACTGTGCGCCTGTGCACTGCTTTAATTGCCTGAAAAAAAAACCTCTCTCACACACACTTGTCTCCTTGGGAGAAGCTGACAGCACAAATATGCAGTGGATGTTAATTATTCAATGCACTTACCATAAGACATTCAGGTATTATGACGATAAGCACAGTGTAAGAGCACATATAAAAAATAATAGAACAACCCACACTGCAAGAGTCTGACAAAGCTGGAATAAATTAAAAGCTGGAGCAGCAAGAAAACATTAATAATTCCACTAGAAAAATGTTCTTTAAGAGATTTTGAAAACCTATGTCCATGCTTCTTTTCTATCATTCTTATTAGCACTAACCCATATTGCTTTTCAGACTGATTGACTTTCCCTTGGTCTTTCAGAGTACTTTAGTATTTTGTGCCTCTCTGAGGTCATCTGTGGCTCGAGAAGACACATACGGAGTCTGCCATGCCTTCTACAGCTGTGCCATAAAGTGACATACCTGTGTAATACTTTAATTTGTTCCTTAAAATTCTACAACTGAAAGTCTATTTTAATCAAAAGAGGCTCTGTATTGTTGCATGAAGGCACTAGAAGAGATTAAAACAGCTTCAGACAACGTATTGCATATGAGATCTGGCATAGTGCTTGTTATATGTATGAAAACAACTGTTCTTTTACAGAAACATTTTTGCTCACTCTTAACTCCAGGAAAATGAAAACATGAGAAATGAACAAGTTTGACTTCAAGGTTAATGCAGCAGAAATCATTTCATTCCAATCCATTCTCTTTCTAACCTGTGATTTAATTATGATTATGAATATTTAAGGCATTGTGAGAGTTCAGTGGTACTTAAAATTTATTAGGAAGGAATAACGTTTTTAACATGCAGGTGCACCTAAACATTAATACAGATTTTGAGAAAATAGAATAATCCCCTCGTTTAGATATTTACAAAATTACAAAGAAATATGTAGTCTACATCTGCCATCTACTGTAAGAAAAAAATACTGCTGGTCTCCTACTTGAACCAGAATAGAAAGATTAGATTGTCTTTAGATTAAAAAAAATAAAAAAGGCAAATAAATAAACTAAATTTAAAAATTAAGACTAAAGATTAAAAGAAAAAATAAAAGAGGGATGAAATCATAGAGGTACTATAAAAATATATAAATCTATAGATTGGAAAATGTATTTTTTATGTGCTGTAATTTTAAAAATGGAGATTCAAAGAGCATGAAGAAAATGAGCCTATAATTTTAGAGTGTTTGGCACCACTGGGGGATTGCATATGAGTAACAACTATAAGCATCATAGCGAAGGCATGAACTGTTGGACTTTCTTCAGTGCTTGCATACTTCTCTTAATATATAAAGATAATTCCAGCTTTAAAATCTCATTAATGTATCCAGAAA
Source organism: Aleadryas rufinucha (assembly GCA_013397815.1). NCBI lineage: Eukaryota > Metazoa > Chordata > Aves > Passeriformes > Aleadryas > Aleadryas rufinucha. The sequence goes on from VZTH01002843.1 coordinate 47,770, forward strand.
TAGTGTAAAAAAAGTAACTTTAAGTTGTTGTGTGATTTTGTTATTGGGCAGTCCCTATAGATATGTCCACATTCAAGCACTGATTTCCCTATCATCTATACTACTTTTTAACTTTCTCTGTGGACCTGTGCTGAATTAGTCCAACTGTATATATGCATGTCTATAGGCTTTGAGGCCATGGATCTTTTTCTGACTGTCCTATTTAGTAGCAGAGACTAAATATGCATGAACTGACTGCAGTGGTGCAGAGTCATCAGCTTCTTTTACCTAATCAGGCCAGTAATAGCATCACCTGGGAAAAGAGGTGGTGTCAAAGAGATACTAGTGCTGTATTCGTGGAGCTTTCTTTAGAGCACAGGCAAAAATTTAGTGTTTACTTGGGCAGATTTGGGTACTTTCCTTATTGCACACCCATCAATGAACCCAGACCCTGAACAGTGAAGAAGCTTCTTCAGTTGTTCACAGATACACAGAATGTTCTGAGTTGGAAGGGATCATCAAATCCAACACTTAAAGTCAGCTCCTCCCTGTGACTTCTCACCATCAGCTTTGGGGAAAACCAAGATGGCTTCCTTAGGCTTCAAAGACCATTTTTAGAATCCCATATGAAGAAGAGCATTAAAACAAAATCAAGTCAACTTGGAATAAGACTGTGACAAGCCCTCACAGAGGTATTATTACTTCAGTGCTTCTCTTCAGTATTCAAAGGTAGACATCTTCATCTTACCTCACAATAGAGACTGAGTGCTACCCTTTAACAGACTAATGCCTGAAGAAGACCATCTGCTAACTGGATAAACCTTAAGCCACATTAAAGATGTGAGAATTCTTTTTTTAAATCACAAAATATCCTTCTAATCTATTTCTACCTGGGAAGATAATATTTTTCATTTTCAAGGTATCAATCTAATTTGTTCAACATTTCTTATGCACACAGTAAGTATAATTTTTGTGTTGTTCTTTGTGTACAAGGATGTCTCATGAATGAGACCTCTACCTTGAAAAAGACAATGATATTGAGAAAGAGGAACTTTTACAGAATATGTTTCATTTGAAATACGTCAACTGTTTCAGGAATATATAAAGAAGGTATATATATATTTTTTTATATATAAGCATTTAAGTTCATGGTTTTTTGTGGTTTTTTTAATATTGCTCAGAAGTCCTTTTAAACAGTGAACATACAATGCACCACTTGAGGGGATTACATCAAGCAAAATTTAGTCTGTTCTTTTTCTCTTCTGCTCTTGGTTTATTCTCAGTTCTCACCCTCCAAGTCCAATTATCATGCTGGTCTCTTTCACTAAAATACCAGAATGGGCAAAGTTACTTTCATTGTTTACTTATGTTTTCCTGGGAAGGAAAAACACACAGGGGATTTTGTTTTTACTAACACTGCTGGCAACCAGACAGGCCAATGCGATAGGCTGTTTTCAGATGGGTGTTTCATCCTTCAAGATGTTTGTTTTCCACTCTTGGATCAGGGAGATGCTGCCATTCATTCCTGGCTCAGATAACCATCTTCTTCTCTTTCATGGAGACTGGGGAATGAGGATGAGTAGAGGATGATATACACCACACATCACCTGGGTTCAAAACGTAGTCTCACGCCAGGCAGCTCATTTTGGTCCCACTTGCTGCTTCTTTTTGGGTACTTGCCGTAAAATGCAAGCCCTCTTTTGTACCACTGCATTCAGTTCTGCTGAAAAAAAATCTATATATATGAAGGAGAAAAAAAAAGAGAGCATACTAATGGAAAAAGGCCTATCTTTTGCTGAAAGATCCAATATGAGCAGAGTGTCTGAATTAATTCTGTTTGACAAGAATCCCTCCCAAACATGACAGGAAGCTATATTACCCGAATAATGAGGATTCCAGCTGAGGTAAGTCAGGAAAATGCATGGACTAGTTTATGCAAATACAATGCCTCATTTAACATCTAGAACAGACAAGTTCAAGAAGGCTCAGTGTTAATAAAAGCACATTAGAAGATTTTGAGAATATTCAAAATCCAATCACATTTTGCAATAGACATACCTGTCCTAGAAATTCAGTATAGTCTCTATGGGATTTACTGTATATTTCTGAACAGCAGAGCAAGGACAGCATGGTTTATAGAGATTTGCTACTACAAAAATGCAGAAGGCAGTGACCTGTATAACTGCATATAAGTCTGCTATCCAAGCTTTGCATTAAGAGGAATTTCCTTCTCTCAGCCTACCCCCTTCCTCTGCAGAAGAGGATTTGAATTGCAGATAGCATCCGTCACCTTAATGCCACACTGTTAACCACCTGTGTGTTTCAGGTACTAGACACTAATTTCAACAGAAAACTACTCTACCAGAAGTCATATAGTCTAAGAAATAACCCTTATTTTTCTTATTTTTTCCTTATTAGGTTTTCCTCATTAGGAGAATTTCTATCTATGCCATTTCTATCTGCTCTTTCCATTTTAGAAGAGCCCTTCCTTAAACACTGTGTGACACCAACTGGCATTGGAACTTCAGTACTTGTGGAGAGTATTGCTCTGAAAATCATGGCTGAATGCCATCAAAATGCCCAGGGTCATGGCAGGGGAGTGCCTTGCTCTGTTCACATTTCAAGTGAAGCATGCACATGGGAGAAACTACATATGCCCAAACTTTTCTATCTCTTCCTACATGCACAAACTGAAAAGACATTAGTCAATTTAAAGTAAGTTTCTCTTACTTTAAGTAACTGAAAACACTATGCATCTCTTTTTTTCTTCAAACAATAATTCCCCCCCAAAAAAAATTAAAATTGTAAGACTAGATAAAGTAAATGTTTTTTTCATTCACCACTATGAAGGACTCTTATAGCACATCTTGGTCTGGATGCCACCTACCATTTGTTTTTTTTATTTTTTCAGCCCACATATTGAGCACACAAACATCCTTTCTCTCATACAGTTGCAGTATCCCACTCAGGCAAATAAGGTAGCTTGCAGTAGCTTGCTCAGCCCACTGCTAAGTTTCTTAATAATTGAAGTTAAGCACAAAAAGCAGGAACAAGTGGATTACTCCCCATTAAAAGCAGTGTGGTAGAGAGGAAAGTTGCTTCTGTTTTTTATCTTCCAAATATTGATCCAAGGCTTGCCATCTCTGTTTCTGACACAGAACTCAAATTTGTATGCTGTGTGCATGTATAAACCTTACTACTAGTTTTGCCACAGAAACCTATTCTTGTTCAAAGAAGGGCTAAATTTGGCCCAGTAATTTGCTGCAAATTATAGCAGATAACTTTTAAGATAGCTGGTGACCTTCTAGACATCTCTGTCTTTGGGGTGTTTCTTCAAAATTGAACATAAAGCGAGTTAGTAGTGCAAGACAAAAATATAAATAAATTATATTAAAATATATATATATTTCTGAAGACTCAGTCCCAGACTGGCTTGTGGTTTAAATATGTCACTTAAATTAACCTACAACTGAGGAAACCATGACAAAAGGAGCAACCTGCTGAGTGTCATGGTGTCAAAAAGACAGGACTACGCTATAAAAGGACTCTTTGCTAACAAATTATCAGGTCTCAGGGTTACCACTGGAGACTGCAGCAAAGCCAGAGATCCTTTGAAAATAAAAATGTCAATTGGTGCAATCACAAAGAATGGACTAATTCCCTTCACTCTCTTTTCTCTAATCCCTGGTCAGTGAAACTTATTGCTTCTAGTTAGAAGGGCAGTATAGCATAGTCATTCACCTTATGTTGTACTACGAGGCTATAAGAAAAAAAAAAGGTCAATAGCTGGATTCTTCAATCTATTTTCAATATCTATTGTTAAAACAAGCTACATAGCTACTTTCTCAGGATTCTCTAGAATCCCTATATGTATTTTATCAGATTTCAGATTAAATTGATTATCCCAAGCAAAACACAAATATGAATAATGGTTTCCCACTGATAAATAAATAAATAAATAAATAAAACTGCTTTGTGCCACTCCTGTGGAGAGAAACAATTATTGAGTCAGTGAATCTGTCTCCTTTGGTATCCCCCCTTCCACAGGGACTGCATGGATGGCACACACCTACTGCAATTATTTCTAGACTGAAAAAGCACCCCCTTTTCTGTTGAGGATGGCACCACAGGGAGCACCCAACTGATTATACACCCATATTTTAGAACATGAAGACTCTCAAGGAGAAAGCAATACTTCAAAAACTTCTAGACTCATCATCTGTGCTTTGCTAGCTGTGTTACAAAAGGTCTGCCTGGCTTTTAACTGAGAAAATTGCCTAGAAAATTCACGGCATAGGAAAAAAAATGCATTTCACATAGTGTAGGACAGTTGCTCCTGAATTCCCGTGTATTTCATAGCACATTCATCCATAAAATACGGTCTTCAGGTCCTACCTACTGGGAACCAGGGCCGTGCGAAAAGTGATTCTGCACTTATCAGCCAGCAGAGGGGGCAGGATGAGTTGGGGACAGTCAAACAGAGAACAGGAAATTTGTCTGCATTTTTATTTTTTAGGGACAGCACTGAAAAAGTTATTAAAATCAGTTTTGAAAAGTAATTAGTTCCTTCTAATAGTCTTGTCTTCTCTGTGCACGGTTCTGATAACCGTACAACTTCATGTCAGGAGTTCTGCTTTGGCATATCCTTCTTTCAACAAAAATGCAGACTAGAGGTGATGGATTCCACAGTAGATCCGTAAATCTGCCACATAAATGAGCCCACTTTGTAACGGTGTATTAAAAAGAGATAGCTAGTCCTGCACAGTCCCTTACATGTATTAAAACCTAGGTGTTTCTACTTTAAAGATAAGGATTACGGCATGAAACATTACTAGTAGTAGAAAAAAAGATCAGAAAGATGATGTCCCGTGATAGGAAATGCTGTGTAAACCCTTCTGCCTCAGAATGAGTATTTATAAAAGCCTAAAATTGTCACTACTGATTAAAAGTCAACGACATAACACCAGCAAAGACTGTGGCCACTGAGCACAGGTGCAAAACTCAACACAAAAGAAGGTATTATTGTTATAATTATTGTTTTACTTTATTTTCTGTGCAAATGCTTACACAAAGAGCAAATCAGCAAGGGGGTAAAACACATGCAGCCTACAGCTATGTCATGCTATCTCAAAGGAAATAATATTCATTACAGAGCCCTGCAACAGTCTTGCCTCCCCCTTCCCTGAGACCTGTCCCTTGTGTGCATTAGGCTCTGTTGTACCAACACAAAGGACAGGGTTTGTCTCACCTAACCTGGGATGCCAACGGCATGAACTGCTCACTGCAGGTGCTGTGAAAATCCAGGGAGACAAATAGGCAATTCTAGAGCACAATCCTTGCCATTTATTTCAGACCTGCAAATTAGGATAAGATGAGCTGCACCGTAGAAAGGGGCCCGGGGTCATTAGAGCACATGTAGAAGTCTGCATCTGGGAAATGAATTCCACCCACGCTGTCTGCTGTGGAGGGTCCAATGTCTCCACACACTAGGCAGGCAAAGAGCAGAAGCTGAAGCACTGGCAAGCTATAACAATGCTCTTATGGCTCACTGCTCTACTCATTGGAAAAGCTGGCTTTGGGGGGATCTTCTGCCCATAGTGCCTGTCTTATTTTTAATTAAAGTATTCTAAATTCAATGAGCAAATTTGTCCCAAACCCAGAAGTAAAGAAATAAAAAAAAATAAAATAAACCAGTATGATCTCCAAAACTGACCTGCACTCTAAAGCTGTCTTCATGCTTCATCAAAGAGCCTCTGACTAGAATTTTGCTCCAAACTGGCTCATTTCCTGATACAGCTGTACAGAAAGATTACAAATCTGGTCACAATTTGTGCTGTCATTACTCCTCTGCAACCAGCACATTAAGGTTGCAATTTACCTGCTATTGTGAGACTCAGAACATTTCAGACACTATTTTAGCAAACTACCTTAATCACGAAAGTGATGGAGTGATAACAAATGAAAAAAGTGGGATTTGGGCATTCCAATGGTCATTTTGAACTCAGACTGAATCACAGCAAAGTTAGAGTGGGCGAAAGAATCTGTTCCTGTGATTGCAAAATATAAGAGCTATATTCTATTTTAAGGGGGTTTTTTAAGGATCAGAAGCAATATTTGATGCTAATGTTGAGCTAACAGCTTTACTGGTTTTGTTGGTTAAATTTACCTGACACATCCAGACATTCCCATTGTTAAGTAGAGATTCTCTGAAGGGAATATAATAGCAAGCAGCACCTTGTGTCATTTGCCAACTGCTTCTTTCTTTTTTTCTAGTGGCTTTAGAAGTTTATTTAATTTCAGACAGTTTATTCCTGCCTAATAAACTGTTCCAGTAGAAGTGGCCTATTGCTGTAGGACTGGTTTTTTACGATAATATCAAGGAAAACAACACTCATCTAAGAGCAAACCCTAACACTGTTGCATTCTATATAATCTCTAGCCATAAAGTCATTCACAGTATTTTTAACTACAGAGAAAATATGTCTCTTTGAATACAGTATTTCACTTTTAATGCTCCTATGTTCGTGACTTTGAGTATGCAGAGGATAGAGGAGTTTTGGTCTAGTTCTGAGAAAAGAGATTCTGTCAGAGTTCTTGCTGATATGGGCACATCCCATACAGCAATCAAATTATTTTCTCAGGCTGCATGATTCTGATGCTGCATTTCAATAGTACTCTAAAGCTGCACAGTTGCATAAAAGAGGTTAATTATATATAAAGTCTCTGCAAAAGCAGCTCATATTCTAAGATTTTATTCATTGGGGAATTTTAACAGGTAGTTAACTTCAGGCACACTTTCTTTAATTTCATGGGGACTATTTGAGCACTTGAAGCAATGCACCTCCTTCGATACCCTGGTGAACTGTGATCTAAATGAATAAAAGGCCATTCTGCAACTGAATATACCAAGGTTGTTATATGTTCTTATAGAACTGGTTTTGAAGAAGGCAAATATTCTGCTCTCCCTAAGATCAGTTTAGTAGGTGTTGCATCCAGAGTATAAGTGGCCTTTTATAGCTCTTCTAAAAATTCTGGAATTGGAGTTTTGCTCTAAGGACAGCAAAATCCATCCATTGAATTTTCATGAGGAAAATTAAATTTGCAACAATCTATATTCTTAAAGAGGCATGCAAGGAGGTTTTAGTTTTAATGTACTGCACAGTCATATCTATATGCATATAAATCAGATTTAACTTTACCAGAAACAGTTACTTATTTAAATTAGGGCGGTTGCAATTTAGACACACATCTACAGACAAATGCCACTAGGGCTTTCCTCAGACAAAAGTTCAACACTAAGCAAGTTCCTCTGACAATGCACTATGCACTCTGACATAGCACACTTGTACAGTCCAGGAGTTCACATATAATCTCTGTAATTTTTTTTGAATAATAACAATCCCACTGTTAACATGAATTATTTTGGTGCTGTTTAAGTATCAGAAAATCCTCACTGTAAGCATCAAAGAGTTAACTAAGGTATCCATGGCTTCAAAAACCTGTAATTTTACTGTCTGAACTCCTTACCCAGATCCTGCAGACACATGTCAAGCGACCCATCATAGTCAGTTCTCATTGCTGTTACCTAAAAGGATTCCCTGCTGCACAACAGTCCTGTGCTGCAATAGAAATGGCAGGATACTGAAAGCAGACTCTTTTATAACGACAGGAGCTTCATTTATAGTGCACATATGCTGTAAGAGCAGTCCTGGGTTTTCTACCAGCATGTCTGAGCTTAATTACACCTGCTGTAGTCCTGAATCACCAGGCAAAGGCCTGGAGTAGTACTTCAGTGCCTCGCTGAATTCAAAGAATAGCTGAGATGGAGCCTGCAGACAACTAATGTGCTCCAAGAACAATGCAACAGTCGTTTCATGGGGCGAATTGAGGGATTTCAAGGGAGCTGCCACAGAGACTACACATTGTGGAGAAGCGAGAGATACTGTTTTGTGTACTGCTCTTCTCTCTAACACGCTTGGAGCTAAGCTTTTCAAAATGAAATGAAACATGAAGCCTCCTGGATTAAATTTTAACATCAAGAAGGGTTATTTGTTTATTTGTTTTTTCAGCTGCTGGGTTGGGTTTTTTTCCAATGTATACATCCATCATTTTTCTACCTTGTAAATAAGTCTCTTTCCAGTTTTCCTTCTTTCTGCAGTTTCCAATGTTTTCTTCATCTTTTGTGTGTTCATTGTTGCTGAGTGGCACAAGTGAAAATTGGGGTCAGCATTCTGGTTTGCCTTCCAGAGCTGTTTCTGTAGTCTGAAACTTCTGCTTCTTTTGCAGTCCACCTTTCTTGTAATGCAAGGGTGGAAAGTCTCTGGCTCCTGGGAAATTTCTGACTCTCAAGACATGCAAGACACAAGACTTGTTACTGTCACAAGTGACACATCTTGCTTGTGAAGGCCAGCACCCTTCATGAGCCAAGGATCCTCATCTGGCCTGGCTTTAGAGAGGAGAGCGTCCCTTTCTTCATGTAGTCATTGCCATCTCTGGTGTCCCTGCAGCTGCATTCAGCATCTGGAAGGTCTTTTAACACTCTCAACCAAATAAAAATAATTGTTTTCCAACTAATTTTTGGGAAATCTCCAAAATCCTACTTTACTGTGTCCTTGTTTTTAACTGCCTCAACCACATTCCAACACAGGTATTTTTTCTGCTAGATCAGATAAACAATTCATTTTGTCCACAGCTTCGCTTACATACTCTGCTAAACTTCTCAATTCTTTGTCCTGGTAAAACCCTAGTTCTGCATGAAACTTATCTGTATCTGTTGACTGAAATCTCTCTTCCACTGAATAAAGTAACTGTTGAAAGTGCACTGGAATAGAAATACAGACCATAGTGAAAATCACTGACAAGTTACACACAATTTCTGTTTTCATATGATATTTTAGACAAAGTGTAAGGTACTCCAGCCTGTACATGACAAGACACAAAAAAATTGAGAGACCATATTAAAGCATTTTTCAAGGGTTTTGCTGGGACAGCAGACTAATAAAGGTTATCTATTCTACTGAAAAAAAGAAGAAGGTGCTAAGGGGATCTCTATACAAGGATTTAAAAATCTAGGGAAAAGGAACTTTGTGGTTAGCTTACCCTAACTTGAAACAGCTTCAGAGAATAAACATGTTTTTATGAAGAATATAATATTCAACCATGTTTGACCCCACCATATAAACTTATGCCAGGATTTCCCTTCAGAAAAAAAAGTAAACACATCACATTTTCAAGTTACCTTCCCCAGAAGCTCAAACAGAAGCTATGTTATAACCTCACTGGGAAAGCAAGGCATCAGTCTGTGCATCTGAAATACTGCTAAACAAAAACACTCAAGGCAAGAAGCTTGAGCAGTGGTGCTACCCTCACCTAAACTGCTTAACTCTTAGCTACGGAGGTCAGCTTTAAACTGTGCCAAGTAGCATCCCCTGGGGCAGTGCCTAGGCAAAGGTCAGGAGACATCACATGCCATCTGCCATTCCTAATATGTAGTCTGAATTAGATTGCATCAGGCTTGGCTCCCTTCACACACTGTATCTCAACAGGACTTGCAGAGCCTGAAGTGTCCCTGCTGACCCTTGTGACACATCCCAGACCTTGCAACAGATATTCTCAGACTTGTGGTACGAAAATACCAACCCAGTGAACTGCCCTCATGTTGTTTCAAACACTCTGAAATGAAAAACAAAAGGAAAAACAAATCCAAACAAACAAAACTCCCACAAAATTATAACTATTTTCTAGGGACAAAAAAGCATGGCATGAAGCCCAGAAGAGATCCAGAGCCAAGCGGCATTTGGTTTTAGCCAAGATATAACACTTGGCCTCAAGGCCAGAGGAAGGTCCCTTACCATGTTTTATTTAGCAGTAGAGAAGCAGTCATTGCATCCTCCTATCCTATGATCATCACAACATTAGCCAGTAGCAGATGTTAAGGGGAAATGTGTATGAAAAGGTTCCACAGGTGCATCTTTCCAAATTCTATAAATCCTCTGGTTTAGGATTTCCAGGTTCAGATGTTGACTCCAGAACACTGTGCTTGACAGATGATTTTGTTCAGTACTATTATTTGGACTAACACACACTTTCTATTTCCAGAACGCCTTGTCACAGATGAGCCCTACAACTTAATGTTCTGTCTCTGTAGAGAAAAAAAACACCAAACTTCCTGCCATTTTAAAATCTACTGTGCAATTATTTCATTGGGCAACACCTTGAATTTCTTTTCAGTAAAGAGACTTTTTCTACAAAGTTCCTTCTTTCTGAAACTCTTCCATATCTTGGCCCATGCTGCTTTACGTTTCTTATCTTCCCTAATTCTATTGTGGGTCTTTCTTGTCCTACTTAAATCCTGTGGACTCTACTGCGTACATTAATCAAGATGTGAGATATTACATGTTGCTTTAAATATATATCTATATATATAAAATAACATATGTGCATTGTATGTAGTGGGTACACCGTAGCACGATGATGTCCTTTCCTGATAGGTCTAATGTTTCCTAACACCACACTGCATTTTGATCTATTGAGCATTGAGTTGATGTTGTCAGAGAACTATCACAAGGTCACCAGGACTTCTTCTAGGGAGTCATGGATAAATTACAGCTCAATTGTGTACATATAGAATTCGCATCAACAGACTATCACCTTTTATTTCTGTCCATTTTTAATAACCTGTGAAGCACATACCCAAGAACATAATCATTCATTTTAAAAGAATATTAAGGTACAAGAATTTATACACTTATCTGAAAAATACTGATTTTTTTCATGTTACCAACTTCATTGAACAAATAATACTTATCTACAAGAATAAAACACAAACTTTAGTTCATTAAATAGTTAAACTTCTAACTCTTTCAAATCCGTGATCCTATGTTGTGCTGATGCCTTAAGGCTGATTCTGCACTACTTGCAAACTACAAATCAAGAGCAGAATAACTCAGATAACATGACTGATCAGCTCAGTATACAAGCTTCTACTTACACAATGTAATAGTGCTCATGGAGAAGCACAGTTCCCTACCAACCATTAATAGCACAGCTGCAGCTGCACCTATTTATTTCTCTGTATTACTCATAACAAAACAGTAGCACTTTCTGCCTCGTTTGCACTCATGCAAATGACTTCATAACTAACAAGACAATGATGAAGCTTTTTCAATTCACTCTAGTTTAATACCCCCTGAGGCTGTACAAGACAAGATTTTTGTCCCACATAGTTACTTTTACATGGAAAAGACAGCAATATATTAAAAATAAATAAATAAATATTTAAGGAGATTGTGTGAAGCAAAGGTTTTAAACTTAAACAGGTAGGAGCAAAGGTTGATTACATTCTGTCATGTAATCAACCTCCCCTAGCTACTACTTGAATTTCTTCAACTAAACATTGCTTCAAAAATAATACTTCAACAAACAGCAAAGAAATAACAAAAATTCCATGTGGCAACAGTTTCCTAAACAGAGGTTCAAAGAAGTCTCTACAGACCTATACAGTGCATTCCTGACAGAAAACTATAATATAATATGTATTTAAAGCAACTGAAGAGAGACAGCATCCAACTTTTATTCAAAACAAATTCATAATATATTTAATTATTCATTAAATCTTTTCCTTATCAAACTGTATAATTTCCTACTCTGAAATTATAGTTCACATGTAAAATAAAAGGAAACTTTTTGTGAATCGTAATTCAAATATAATTTTATTTCTCTTCTGCTGAATTACACTCCATCGAGCAATAACCTTCTTTACTGTATCTTTACTTAATAACTCATTTTTCATGTTATTCAAGTGCTTTCAGGGCTTTTGTATTGTGTTTCTGGGGTTTGATTTTATTCATTTCTAATATAACCATTTTACAGAGTCTCCAAAGAATAAGTCAGAAAGGAATTGGCACAATAATGTAAAAATGGCACAATAATGGTAAAGAGCTGACTTTTGGAGAGGGCCACTCTGTGAGATTTCAAAGTTATCATTATCCCTATAGGGCAATTCAATTTGAAACTTCTGAAGTTAGTTATGCAATTTATAAGGCATTCCAGAGATGACAAGAAAGACTATTTGGTGTTTTAAGAAAATGTTGTTGGTATTTAAATGAAAGACTACCCACACTTTTTCATATAGTTGTTTCAGCACATTATCCTTATGTAAATAGGACAACTAATTTCTCCTTAAGAGTAGGTAAGTACTGAATAAGATTTTAAAAAACCCAAAAGACCAAAGAAACAACTTTCTATGATTTTCTAGGTGATTTTATTGAATCTCAAGATACAAAGGATCTAGCCAAAAAGAGTGGGGTTTATTTCAGTCTTTTCCCACTCTTTCTTGTAATATACAAATGAGCTATTGTCAATTGTGACCACTACTTTCTCTTGTAATAAAATGCATAGCCTTATCATATATTTCTTAACATTTAAAAGAATGTCAAAAAAAGGGATCAAAGAATACTGAAATGCCAGTGCTGAGGTTAACCCAGATGTGCCAAATAAATGACAATTTTTATTTTAGTTCACAACCTAAGGACAAACCCACTGTTTGTCCTTGATGAAGAGAAGTCGCTGCATACCTGAGTACACCATTCACAGTCCTGCCAGTGGAGCAGAGCCTGGGAGGCTCCCAGATGGGCTACATGTGCAGAATTGCAGGATCTCTGCTTCCATTTCTGGATCAGAAGCTGTTATATTGTTTGGTATATGACATTGATAGGTAGACACCATTTGGATAAGGAGAACAGTTGCAATGAATTCCAAATCCCATTTTCTACTCACCTTAATGCATCCTTTTTCTTGCTATTTTAAACGGTATAAACTTGTGTCATGGGTTGATGCTGGCCAGATGCCAGGCACCCACAAAAGCCACTCACTGACTCCCCTCTGCAGCCGGGCAGAGGAGAGAAAATTTAACAAAGGGTTCATGGGTTGAGATAAGGACCGGGAGAGATCACTCATCAAGCACCATCAGGGCAAAACAGCCTCAGCTTAGAGTTATGAAAGGAATTTCTTAATAACAAAATCAAAGCAGAATAATGAGAAGTAAAATAAGCCCTTAAAAAACACCTTCCCCCCACCCCTCCCTCCTTCCCAGCTCTACCTCCCAGCCTGGAGGTGCAGGGAGACAGGGAATGGAGGTTACGGTCAGTTCATCACCCGAGGCTTCTCCCACTGCTCAGGGAGAGGAGTCATTCCCTCACTCCACTGCAGGGTCCCTCCCACAGGAGACAGTTCTCCATGAACTTCTCTGACGTGGCTCCATCTCACAAACAGCAGCTCCCTGCAACCTGCTGAACGTGAGTCCATCCCATAGGCAATAGTCCTCCCAAAATTGCTGTAGCATGGGTCACTCTTCCACGGGGTGCAGTCCTCCAAGGAAAGGCTGCTCCAGCATGGTAGCAGGGCCTCTCTCTCCATGAGTCTCCCATGGGGTCACAGCCTCCTCTAGGCATCCACCAGCTTCAGCGTGGGCACCTCCACAGGCTGCAGGGGAATCTCTGCATCCCTGTGGACCTCCATGGGCTACAGGGACACAGCTGTTTCACCATGGTCTGCACCACAGAATGCAGGGGAATCTCAGCTCTGGAGCACCTCCTGCCCCTCCTTCTGCAATGATCTTGGTGTCTGCAGAGTTATCCCCCTCACATGTTCTCACCTCGCTCTTCTCCGGCTGCAATTAGAACTGTACCCTCACTTTCTGTTTTGGTTTCTTCTTAAACATTTTATCACAGAGGCATTACCACCATTTCTAATTGGCCTAGCCTTGGCCAGAGGCATGTCCGTCTTTGGAGACACCAGGGACTGGCTCTGCTGGACACTGAAGAAGCTTCTGGCAGCTTCTGAGAGGAGCCACTCCTGTAGCCCTTCCACTACCCAAAACCAGGCCATGCAAACCCAATATTATTTGATTAAATCAAAATCATGGCAATGGTTTTAAGCTGCATGAAGGTTATATTATACATAAGAGGATATTTTCAGTCCAATGATGCTTAAAACTCTGACAATACACATGCCACTCTTTTCATTGTCCACAACAACTTACAGTGTTCCTTTTTGGAAAAAGAACAAAAAAGGACAACTTCACAGTAGTTGTCTCTATGAATGTGATGGGTAGAGACCTATCCAGTGTGAGGCTCCCATGCTATGTTCTGCATGCCTGAAGCTTTTCAGTCAGTGGAAAGTTAGCAATGAGTTTGTCACAATCTTGTGCTATCAGGTTAAACCAAAGACCCTACACCAATATACATTTAAATATTTCATAGCAAAAAAATTATATCGTTTCTTCATAACATAAGAGAGATAGTTTATTGCCACTAGCATTCATCCTCCTCTTCCTTGTGAAAACATTTGTGCCACAACCTTTAGGAATGGAAAATCATGTGCAACCTGGAGAAATGCAGGGTCAACTCTAAGATTGGGAAGAAGCCGCCTTTAGTTAGCTGTTACCTGATTATGTAAAAACAGACACAATATTCTTACCTGCTGAAACAAGTACTACCTTTCACAGTCTTTCCTCAGGTGAAATGGTTAAATTCTCTGACACCCAGTTTGAAAATTTAATATTTACATACTGGCATCAGGCTTTTCAAGGCATAGATTAACAGCAGAAAAAAACATGCCCAGACATAATTACTATAGTAAAAGACAGCAGGTAGCAAGCTTTTGGACGCCATTTTACTTAGAACACAGCAGAGGGTAAAATTAATTTCTCAATTATCTTAAGTCAACCTGTTATACCACACTTCTGAGTCACAGGTATACTTATCAACAGCATCAATTTTTCACTAGATTTCTCTGTTTTTTCAGTCCCAAAAAAAGTGAGTTAGACCTACTGGTGAGCATTAATCACAGTTAACATTGTGCACTTTTTCAAAGTATACTTTTTCAAAGCCAAACTGTATTAGTCAGAAGTAGGAGTGAGAAAATGTATCAAGAGGAATTTTTTGTTATTCCATTTCCCACCTCCTACTCATCTCTCCTCCTAATTCCCCTTCTCACCCTTCCCCTCCTCTTCTTCCTGGAAAGAATCACATATAAAATTCCACAAGTTCTTAATTAAATGGAACTAGGTTGATAGAAATTATTAAAAAAATCTAATATGATTTACTGACAATTTTAAGATGACTAAACATACCTACTTATATATTTAGGCATTTCTGAAGCTAGTCAATTAATTTTCTTCAGAATAAAACCCCACATCCCACAAGGTAAGATGACTGACATAGTACTAAGTATGTTGGAAGCTTATTCAGCACATTGTTCATCGTAACAGACCAATTTAGTACTCTTTGAAAGTTCATTAGTATGTTCAAATGAGTAAGCACTTGGCAAACTAAAGTGTTGAATCACATAGTAATCACCTTGCAATATCTGAAAAAGTGAAAATGTCTAAACATCTGAATTTGTTACTTTGTATTAGAGAAGCAGAATGATGAAGGTAATAAGTTGTCTGGCTCTAGCAATCTTTATCTGTGGAGAACTCTCATTCAGACCACTGGCAGTTAGATAACAGTAAAAGCCACAAAAAGAGAGAGAAACAAATAAATCAAAGTATTTTCAGAGGCACCCACAGGCTATTAGAGCTAAGATTTGCCAATGTTAGCTGTGATAAAATCTCAAACTGCCTTGCATAACTATCATATTAAAGACTTCCGATTTCCTTGTTATTAATAATGAAACTGCCATTTACATCTGAAACAGAAAGTCAGAAAAAGAGGGAAAATGTACCTCTGGAAGGAATTAAACACTTCTGAAGATCATTAGAGTTGATGTCAAGCTTTTTATTGGAAACACTGAGACTGAACTTTCAATTAATGAAGCTCAGCTTTTGATTTTGGGCTTGATTAATTAAATCTGTAACTGAACAAAAATAACAGCAGCAATGAAGAAAATGTAGAACGCAAAAACAGATTGTCAGTGGTAGAAAAGGCACGAACACTCTGTATATTCATTTGGAAATTCAGGGAAGTAGAATATCAATAAATTCAGTCATGATACTGAACTTAAGTAGGTGGACTCCTGATTTCACTCTCTGCCTACACCTGAGCAGCTTTATGTGCTACAGGTCCAGGGGCAGGGCCCTGTATGATCTATGGTTTTTTTGGCTCACAACCATGGGTGCAGCTCTACAGTGTCCATTGTGGGGTGGTACAGATGTGTGCCCAGGTATCTTGACATAGGCACACCCAGGCCATTCCCAGAATTTGCTGCTCTCAGCCACTGTTTTCTATGTTTATGCCTAGAGTCAGCACTGGAAGATTCATAATTGCAATGAGAACTGCAAATGATTCAGCTTTGAGAGGCAACTCTTCTGCCAGTTTTTCCACTTGTCTTAGCTGAGAGAGCAAAAATGCTAACATTCCTTTAGCTTTAGCATGCATTACACAAAAATTCTGCCATCCTTTAATAAAACACTTTGAGATCAAAAAATGCAAACAACTACAGAAATGCATAATCACATTATGCAGGTTGTCTACGTGCGTGAATGTCAGAGGTATCAATAAGAACATAAGGCACACAGCACTAAAAGCAGCATGCTTGCAATTGTAGCCAGTGAGCCTTTCTTATTGCATGCCTTAAATTTCAACAGTCATGAAAATGATAGTAGGAGATGTGACAGTCTTTTACCTGAATAGAGATATTAATATTTAACCTTCTTTAGTTAGCAAAATTTTAGGTCTGTACACAGAATTTTTCTTCAAATTTTTTGATGTGCAAATCTTCACAGTTAATCGTTGCATGGCTACTGATGCAAAATAATAAACCCTGGTACTTCTGTTTCTGTAGACTTCTCCCATACATAAATATATGGATGTATGCACACCCCATAGAGATAATCTTGCTACAGTACCAAATTCCATTTGAAAAAACAAAACAAAACAGGAGTTATAAAATAGACTAATTTTCATTCTTCACGGCATGTAATAATAATGAGATCAGAAGAAAAACTTCTTCCTTTAGACACACTGTACCTGCTGAATGAAAGATTTCCTGTGTCAAGTATCTGGGATGGGCCAGACTTGTACCCATATTTAAAAAGGGTAGAAAGGAGCACCTTGGGAACTACTGACCTGTCACCCTCACTTCTGTGTCTGGGAATATCATGGAGCAGATCCCCCTAGAAGCTGTGCTAAGGCAAATGGAGAACAGGGAGGTGATTCCAAACATGCAGCATGGCTTCATCAAGTACAAGCGTGGGTGGACTAGATGGCATTTAAAAGGTCCTCTTCCAACTCAAACTATTCTATGATTCTAATAATGACTATGGCACTTGGTATGACGCTTTCTATGATCCTGATCACATGTATGAGTAAGGAAGAGCTAAATATTGGTCATTTTGAGGAAGTAACTTATCAGCTTTTTGTTTCACACATACCAAAGAGCAATTATTTACAGTAGAGAAGAGTCTTTTCAAATAACCTCATTTGGAATACCAGATTTGTGTCCTGTGTCATAAGTTTTGACATAGAAGCCAAAAATTACTTTGTGGGTTAGTACGTGACCAGAAAGTGGGAATAAGATGCTATGAGCAAGTGAGAACAAGGTGTTACATATACTATTTCCCTGTTGTTCTTTATTGAAAGAAAGGGTCACCTTAGCTCAATTTTATTTCTTGCTTGTATTTGCAATACTCAGACATTCAATGAGCTCAACAATAAGTAGTCAGTGGCAGTAGCTTGAGAACAGGACTATATCTTCATCCTCATCTATGTTTGGCACTAGAAACTATTAATTCTCAGGACACCTCTTTTCTTTTCTTTTCTTTTCTTTTCTTTTCTTTTCTTTTCTTTTCTTTTCTTTTCTTTTCTTTTCTTTTCTTTTCTTTTCTTTTCTTTTCTTTTCTTTTCTTTTCTTTTCTTTTCTTTTCCTTTCCTTTCCTTTCCCTTTTTCCCTTTCTTCTTTTTTTCTCTTTTATTTTTTCTTTTTCCCAGAGAGACTGGAGAGCAGATATCTGGCTTATACTAAAAAGGAGAAATAGTACTTCCCTGCACAATTCATCCCATAATCATTTTTAGGGTTCTCAAGATTAAGTAGAAGAATTAAGGTAATAAACCATGAAAATGGGCATTATAGAAGTAAAACATTTTCAAAATAAGATAAGAGACTGGAAATTAAATGAAATTTAGAATTGCTATCAAATATAATAAAAGACAGGTGTTTAGCAATTAAAAAGGATGATCATTGTAACTGGGACAGCTGAAAATGGTAAGAGAACAGATGTTCCTCAATAGTACTTCCATATTAGTTCTATTTTAACAAAGAATGCTTGATTTTCATTTGTGTCCCTGAAAATATTACACTACTGCTAACTCATAAAAAAATTGGAAGCTAGTGATAATACTTTAATTACCAGTTTCATAATACTATAAAATTGCACAATAAAAATAATTGTGCCCTGGTTTTAAACATCAGTTAGGTGGCTATTGCATAGTTATTTGCTAGACTTACTGAACATTAAATAATGTTTCTCAACAACAATTTCTAAAAAACCCATCAGACGGTGGAGGAAACAAACAAAAAATTCTTCTGGAGAATCATTTGTTGACGTAATGAATGTGCATTCCTCCCTCATTCTTTCTGATCCTAGCAAGTCCTAATGATACAATATCTCACTTAATATTAGTCTCTCTTTCCAGCAGACATTTCAATGACCATGTATTTTACATTATTTATTTTCCAACTGGTGAAATATTTAGAAGTATATTTAGAAGTATATATGTCTAGAATTTGATAACACTAAATTCATAAGGACGATTCACATTTTTGTCAGGGTACTTTAAGAGAGATTGTCTAATGACCAGTGCTGGCATTATATACATACAGACATACAACAGATATAAGGTTAGATATTTAGGTTTAACTTTTTGGTTTTGCAAATGTCATTTTACACACAGCTTGAGTGAAGGGGCATTTTTATATTCTTGATTGAATACCCTACCACCAAAGGATCTGACAGCAAGCTGAAGAGAAAGATTTCCCACTTCTGTAGATTTATGACTATATCCAGAAGTTATACTGTAGATAATGTATTACAGATCACAGAGATGTGTCAAAACCCACTTTAAAAAATATGTGAAATATAATGATGAAAAATACACATGAAATCAAATATTTACCTCAAACTCATCTGTACCTGATGCAAATTTATCTCCTTTTCTTTTTCCCACTTTCCTAATCTAATTCTCCTCTTCCTTCAGTGTCACTGCCTAGTCAGCTTTTAAAAAGCATGTGAACTGACTGGCAGGATTGCGCAGACTGAGGAAAGGCCTGTGTTGTTCTGTGATAGCATGATCTAACATCCAAATATTAAGTGAGAAAGTACAGACATCAGCTGTTGAGTTTGTTGGTTTCGCCAAAGTGTTCCAGGTGGGACCATAACAACAATTTATTGAGTTTGCTATGATCTGGCACTGACAAAAGTATATAATTTTCACATTGTTCACAATGTTGTTCACAAATTTAAAAGAATTATGAGAAAACTGTGTCTCAATCTGTCATTTATTTATTTTTATGCAGTTGGAAGTTATTGTGCATGAATTAATTTGAGGGGAAAAATACTAATCTTTTAGAAAATATGCTAAACATACATGTTCAGAAGTAAAATACCCATATTGAGACAGCCTGCTGAACTGTATTTAAGCTAAATTGAGATTTCTGTCTTCAGTGTTGTTACTAAGATCTAATACAGTTCTTACGTGTCTAAAATTCAGAGATTACAAAGCATAGTTCTTCGATGCCTCAGGGATTATTAAATCTTATATACCACATGAAGAAAATATTGGGACAAAGGAAATGATTCTTGTGTCAGTGTTGAACTCTTGTTTTTTAATTTCCTGAAATGGGATTGAAAGTTTCATTCTGAAAAAAACAGAACTGACTGATGTGCAGTCAAAAAATGGTATCAAACCATCAGCTTCTAATGCTGCCTTTTGAATGGAAGATAAAAGACCATGATAAGATAATGGAAGACAGGGAAATGTCAAAGAAAAGTGTGAATAATATAAAGCATCAGAAAAATTTGTCTAATAACTGAAAAATTATAAAGTGACGTGGCTTTCTCAGTCTGCTTAGATGAATGTGGTCAAACAAACTGCATAATAAAATTAAGATGTATTTTTGCATTCAGTAATTGAATTCAGTAATATTTGGAGAAAAAAAGCCGTTCAAAGCAAAGCAACAGTATACTGTTTACATCATTATTAGCAATGTAATTTGGCACTTAATTTAAACATTTAGAAGGGTGCAAATTGTTCCAACTGTGTAAAATGATTTTTAGTGTGAAAGGAACTTGGTACTGAGATTAAATTAATCTGTTGTCTAAGATTTCCATTTTAATAGGGCAATTTAAAAAGAGTGATTAATACACTTTAGTGGTTCTAAACTAAGTGTAAAGGACAAACCCAACATATTTACATGACCATTTCCCATGTATTTGGCATTCTGTCCATATAATTAATACCTCATTGAATTTAAAAGGCCTTTTGTGCAGTGGCTCTAATGTACTTCATAGTTATTAAAAACCCCCACATTTCATGACACCGTATGAACCAACAAACATCCTGAGATGAGGCTGTTCTTTCTACTGAGTATTGATTTTACTGGTTTTGTACCACTGACCTAAACAGGCCAAAAATTTTACACTTGAAAATTTCCATACAATTTGTTCCTATTCAAACTGAGTATCTATCACAAAATCATGAATTAGTGTGGGCTCTTCACAAACTATTTTAAGGCACTTTACAGTCTGAATGCAATGAGAATGAGGCCTTTTAGCAACTGTATTTCAGCATGGTGAGTTAAATGTTTTATTGATTTCTTACTGTTCCTTTCTCTATTCTCAGTGTATACAAAAAAAGTCAGTCTGTGCCAGAACAATATTTATTTTTCTTCACCAACAGCCATTCACTTAACAGCAGGAGAGATACCTATATGAGGTATTTGGAACAAAACTTACCTCTAGGGTTATGCTTTGTATGGGGAATATCTTAATTAAGTTACATTGCAATATTGAAACTTGAGAATGAGGTCGTAGCCTGCTGTAGCATGAAAGCCTTTAATTTGCACACTTCTGTTGTATTGAATAATCAAGGAAAGTTTAATTGAGCACTCTAGAGCCCTGGGTGTTCAGAGTTTCTATGCACTTATATTGTGTTCTCTGTGCTGTGGTTTAACTCCACATAGTTATTTAGGAGCTCATTTAAGGCAATTAAAAACTACAGCTGGGTTTTTGTTGGACTGGCTGTGCTCAGCCTAGTTGGGTAATTAGACTCAAATGGATACCGTGCACCCACTTCAGCCTCAGAGCTGTGTATGAGGCAGAAAAACATTTTTTTTCCTCAGATTTTTTACTCTCACAGAGAACAAACAAATATGTGTGATTTACAATAGGGTCATAAAATTATTTCTTTGTTGCTAATAACAATTCACACTAAGGTGACATTTTAAAAAGAATCCAAGGTAGCTTATATTCAAAATATTTTGGCAGCTTTTGGGATTTCTTAGTATTGGCTTAAATGCCATTTAAGATCCTTTGAAAACCTTACCAGCCTCAGACCTCAATAACTTGAAATGTTTGCTGGGGCTCATAAAACCACCTAAGTGCCATTTATGTGTCAGTAGTTGCCTAGGTCTGAAAAGCAGGTCCTCAGGAGCATGCCTCAGCTGCCAGGCATCCTCAGGGCTCCTGCATTACTTATGCAAACAGCTTCTGCAAAGCAGGTAGGCTGGCAGCTGAGCCTGTGCTACCAGACATGCCCACAAATCCCCAGGCAACATCCTGTTCAGGGCCATCAAGAGTATCTCACAGCTGCGTCCTACAGGGAGTTACAAACACCACACCATCCTACCTTCTCTTCCTCAAGCAGCTGGGAGGCACAAAGAGAGAGGCACTGTGGGGACATCTGTGCTACATGGCACACAGGGACCAGGGAGCCAGCTCAGGCACTGAGCCCTTGAGCATAGAAACTGCCCCTGCATTTACTCCCTGGACAGGTTTTGTACCATCTCAATTCACTTCCTTAAGGATGAATCTGCAACATAGAGGCCTATCCCTTGCTAGCCTGGAGGCAATCAGCATTACCCATCTTGTAAGGCCAGGGGTCAATTTTTGACTCAATAATCACTGGCCACAGACAGTGAGACCCTTTCCATTGCACCGAGCTTCTGCCAAAATGCAGCCAGGGAAGACAGCTGGGACTACATCATCCTATGATAGCATTCAGAGGGTTAATTCTCATCTACACCTGAGGAGATGTAGAACACCCTCAGCCAACAAATACAGTATATTTTAAGGAAGAAATTCCTTTCTGAAGGTAGTGGGGGAAAAGTCATACAAGAAGAAAAAAAAAAGGGAAAAAAAAACCTGATTTTGCAGTCTTGTAGTCTGCCCTTGAGTTGAAAAAGATCAGCTGAAACACAGAAGATTTTAAGTCATATTCCCTAGATACTGCATATTTTGTATGAAATGGAAAAAATTCATCCAAGGAGCTGCAGTAGGAATAAACTGCTTCAAAACACCCCATTGCCTGGCAAATAGGGAGCAATTTTAGAAGGCTGG
This sequence comes from Aleadryas rufinucha, assembly GCA_013397815.1. Classification (NCBI taxonomy): domain Eukaryota; kingdom Metazoa; phylum Chordata; class Aves; order Passeriformes; genus Aleadryas; species Aleadryas rufinucha. The sequence goes on from VZTH01002843.1 coordinate 70,304, forward strand.
AGTTGGAATTCAAGAACCTATTCCAAATCAGTCAAAATTAAGGCTGAAAAGCAATTTTCTGAACTTCAAACATGGCCATCTTAAATCCCATTGTGCTGCTTCATTGTGGAAAAGCCTGAGGAAACTGTTCTCCTCTTTAATATTTTCTGTTGATTAACTTATATGTCCTCTTTTTCAGTATAATGGCCCCTGCCAAAACCATCCCCAGAATCTGATTTTCCCCATGCATGCCTATAGACACGTGTATCTCTGACCCTTCCAATGCCAGAAAACTGCTTGCAGCAATTCAACACATTTCCATGCCTAACTACACCGAGCACTGGAAATACTGTGGGTATGTTTTTCCCCATTTGGATTTACACAACACACTTCACAGTGCTGGTTACCCTGCCCAAACTGTTGCAGCAATGTCACTATACTGCTTCTTGATCTGAGCTCCTCTATATCTTTCCATAGTATTGTTACCAGCTAGGCAGAAATTTCTAAAAGTAGAGCATCTCAGTGTCTTTGTCAAATACAGGCTTCTATCTTCAGTTTTCAGAAGAGCATATATTTAGATCTGATAAAGGATGTAGATGCCTATGCATAGCTAAAAAGAGAGTCAAATATTCAAAGAGATGGCAAGGAGAAATATGGTAAGAACAAGGGAAAAAACCTTACTTCCAACTGCAGATTTGATGTGTTCTGAAGACAAAGGTATATTGGGGGCTAGAACTAAAATCAAGGAAGTTCCAGCAGTAGGACAGAAAGAGAGAACTTACTCATAGACTCGAGGAGAGGAGGCATGAGAATACCCACATCTTTTTTCTTTTTCCTGTGAAGCACTTGTAGTTGGGACTTGTATAATGAATTTCATTGGAAAGAGAATTGAGTATTAAAGCTGATTTGCTCTATTGAAGAGGTTTAGACTTTCTGCTCCATTTAGTTATTCTTTACGATGCCAAACTCTGAAAGTAGAGCACTGCAACTAATAATCCTATTATGCAAGATAATAAATGAGAAGTAAATGTCTCCAGTAAGGAAAATAAAAAGGAAAATTATTTTTCTTTAAAATATTCTTCAGTGATTTCAAAGAAATATAAAGAAGCTGTGTTCTCTCAAAGGCATAGAATTAGACCAATTTTACAGTAGTGGAACTACAAATGTAGTTTTGCTTACTCCTCCTGCTTCATACTTTTTCTTCTTTTATTTTAAGAAATGTATGTCAGTTGTACCAGTTTTGCACTGTTTTTCTTCCTCACAGGAAATATTAAAAAATTCTGATTATAGGCTTCATTTTCATGTTAACAAGTAAAAATTAAAATAATTCTGAAGGGAGATTAAAAGGATATGTATGCATCTGCATGCACATGCACTGTGACCTACTTAGTTATGTTAATAGCACAGAAGTTTGCAATGAAACTGAGGCAGATCTAAAATACTCCCAAACTTTCATCAGTAACAAAGTCATAAATCACTCCATTTATTTATTAATTTTGTACTTCAATAGCATCAGGTGTTTAAGTATTTACAGTTGTGGAAGTGAACAAGTACACAACCTCTTGGATTTAGAGACAACCAAAGAGAAGACAATAAGAAATGAAAAAATTTCTATAGAAAACAGTTGCAAAGGGAAATTTGACCTTCAGACCAGCAGACTTTTCATTCAGCAGTATAATAAGAACAATGTGCATTTTTTTAATTGGCTTGTGACTCCTTTCCAATTTCCTGAAATTATGTTAATTGAGACAGTTAAGAATATAATCAAGTTTGCAATAGTAGCTGATAAATGACCTGTATTATTGTTATATAACATTAGGATTAAAATCTTAATTAAATAGACTCAATTAAAAAACAGTTCACGTATGATGCTGTGTTCCACCAATGAAAAAGGAATTTACGAAATGTGTTCAATGAAGGAGAACTTGTTCTGAGAAAAGTAGTTCAAAACTTGATTGATACTTTCTACAGTTTTAATTTTAAGGTCTTGAAAGTGATAGTGAAAAACCTAAGATTTAAAGTCTCTTTATGTACAATTTAGTTTACTTCTCAGTCATGCCTTTCTCCTACATGTTTTAACATAGTCATATTTTATTCCTGCTTACTTTTGGCCTGTACTGAGAAATTAGCTGTCCATTAAATAAATCTGGACTTTTTTTCATATTTAAGAAAAGCAAGCACTCTATGTATTCATGTTTTTATACTGGTTCAAAATCCATTTATACGTATTATTTAGTACAGGATGAGGCAACAGTATGATATGCTAAAAAAGAAAGAGAAATAAGGTGTAAGCTTTTCAATTTTATAAAATAAAGCATTTCAGAATAGTAGTTCCATCAAAGCAACTGCCCTGTTCAGGACAGCAGTCAAAAATTTTTAAATTACATACAATAAGTGCTAGGTAGAAACAACAACAAAAAAAAAAAAAAAAAAAAAAAAAAAAAAAAAAAAAAAAAAAACAAACCACAAAATCAGATACCATCACAATGACAGTCTTTTGCTTTGCTACTCTTCATGTTGTGCTGCAGTGAAGTTATTCCCCCCTCCTACCTCAGCCCTTTCGCATCCTGTAGTCTGAGTTCACATCCTCTCCTTCCCTGCCAGTAGTGTTAACTTCACCTGGAAAATGCATAATTGTGACAGTGAATTCAAAAGATTTAAACTTTCACATAGGAGTTCAGCACTAATGTAATTTTGTGGTTTTTGAAAGTGTTGCAGAATAAAATCTTATGACCTGCTCTCTGCAAGAGGTCAGGCTAGCTGGCCTTGGAATTTATTATTTCTAGGATTCTTCTTATCAGGATACATTTGAGACATCATGTATGGCACAGAGGTCAGAATTGTTTTGATCGCAGCTTTTCTTTCCTTGGATAAGAAGAATACTCTCAGATGTCATGAGTCAAATCCCGTACAAGCACAAGATATTTCCAGACGTTCACCAGAAATCCAAAACAGCAAAAAGTCCTTAGTGTATCTTAAAGAGCTGTTGCTTTTCAGACTCTAGGGAGCAGAGGACCAGGGAACAGTCACATCACAATGTCATCATTATACCCACAGATATATCCACTGTGGCAGGTGATAACCTATTCTCACACAACACTCTGCTGAGGCAGTGCTGCCTGAGCTCTGAGCAGATTTGCAGTTACTCTTCTCAGTTTTCAGAGCAGAGGTGGGTCAGCTCCAGTCCTGAAGTCTGTATGAGCTGTAACTTTATAAACCCATCCTCTTTGGGTGCGACACCAGCCTCCTTGATGTCAGGTTTTTGTAATCATGTCAGAATAACCCTGCACTGTCACTGAACTCACATCTGCCTTACACCTGCCCTCTGTACACTGTGTCACATGTCATGCTGCAGAATAACAAGGATATCCTAAAAGGCCTTATTATCATCATCTACTTTTAACTATTTTTTTTTCTACCTAGAAAATACTTTAGTGAATATTAGCTAATAGAGGGAATAACTGTAATGCATCTTCCCTCATCAAATGCAAATGTAAGAAAATTCACAATTAGAAACCCGCTGAATTAGATCAGTACTTGTAGGAAGTTGTAATGATTAAACTGGAAGAAGAGCATATAACCAGGAGCCACATGCAAGACAGAAATAAAGGTCTGGTTGAATATATAGAACTCCTAGTTGTGAATCTCCCATAATTGTGAAAAAGTGAATGAGGCAAAACACATCAATATTGGGAGTAATCCATACTTCTGCAGAGGTAGTGCAATCTCACAGCTGCAGACTTACTTTTGTTAAGATGAAAGAATTCTGCAGGCCATAAGGGAAAATAATGAGCACAAACACATGAAGAAAATAAATGCAAATATCTAGAAATGTCTGAAACTCATTAGTTGAATAACAGTTGCAAGTAGGAAAATTAGAAAAGAAACTCCTACTTAAATGTGCTACAGTTAGAGGCTGTGCAGAAGAAGGAGACTATAATGCAATCTCCACATTTTGAAATATACAGGAAGACAAATGTACATTTTAAAACCATTCCCCAGTCATGACTATAATTCCTGTTCTGTGCTTTGGTGTAGTATTAATAATTACTAAGAAAGTCATAACCCGAGAGAGAGTATTTAATAAGCACATTTTTCAGTTAGTAGAGTCTGCTGGAAATGAACAAGAAAAAGATCAGTCTTTGGGAAATGGCAAAATACAGGGCTCGCTGTGTTTTCTTAAGACGAGCGGTCATCAGAGTTTAGATCTGTAATGGCACACATACGACTGTGAGTGAATATACTATTTTCTTTAGCAGAACTAGAGAATCCAATAACATTGCAACATCAGGACCAATTGCTAAGACAAAAAAAGAAAAAAAAGTTAGTGACAACAAGGCTGAAATTTTAAGTACAAATGTGGAAGTCCTAGAAGAAGTCCAGAAAGTATGATTAGAGTGATAGCAAAGCATTTAAATCCCTTTATTCTTATAATTTCCTAAGATGCTTCTTTCTGCTTCACCTGAACAATTCAGTATTTTATCTGGCAAAGTATCCTTTGATGTTTCCCAACCCTCTTTAGAGGACATTTTTAGAGGTCTTTGAGATTGATAGCTCATACATATATATATATCAGCATCTGGTCTCCGTGGTCAATTAATGACAGCTGAACCAAAGAAGTGACTACCCAGAACCACCAAACAATCATGTTTTAAATGGCTTTGCTGTTTTTTTCCCAAAATACAAACATATTCCTTGTGATCCTGGGCAATGACTGATTTCCCCATCCCAAATTGTAGATTCTTACACTGTTCAAATTATTATCCTGTGTCAAATGCCTGTGTGGTCAGATGTTCCCATAGAGGGAAGATGAGAAATTAGATCAGTGTGCTGGAGGTATGGAGGAACAGAACAACAGTTAAGTGCCAGGCCATGTATCCTGCAGCCATGAGGTGTGGTACCTCTGATGGATGCAGGCTCACTTGGTTTCCAAGGGCATGGTATGAAAACCTCACTTGACTTGCTCTATTTATCTGTGTGTGAGTTTTTTGCCTATTAAAACAATTCTGAAAATGAGTAAAAAGTTAACAATCTCTTTTTTTGCTTAGCAATCTACTCTCTGCACACTAGTCCTAAATTAAGTTAATCCTCTGAATCTTTGGATGCTTCTTGCCTTCTCTGTGCTCTTCCAGTTGTTTTCTGTTCAATAGAGGACCATATTGGATTGGTTACAGTTGCACTTCAACTAGAAATACAGAAGAGAAGAAAATTTAATAAAAATCCCAGATCATCCCTGCAACAAAACTCTAAGAAGTTTCTTATTTACAAATATTATAGCAAGTATCATCTGATTTTTACCTCTTCTGCAAAATTTTGAGGTATTTGCCAGGTTTTTATACAAGCAAAGGGAACAGAGAGTGCATGTATAGTCATTTTATGTGTAGATGTCAAGGTTTTGGCAGTGGGGTTGCAGGGTTTTGGCAGTTTTTGGCTGCAGGGTTGGCCTCTGTGAAATGAGAGCAGGGACTGACCAATGCCAGAACAGCTGGCTGCAAAATGGACCCCCCACATGACACTGTTGAGCTCAGCAGCCAAGCCTGTGGTGCCTCTATGATGACATATTTAAGAAAGGGCAAAAACACAGAAGAAGGAGGAGGTGCTGCAGGCACAGGTGAAGAAATTCCCCTGCAGTCCATGAAAGAGCCTTGCTGGAGCAGGTGGATGGATATCCCTGAAGGAAGCTATAGACATGAAGAGAGCTCACACAGGAACAGAGGAAAAGTGTGATGGAGGAGGAGCACCACAACCCCTATTTGCCAACCCTCCTGATCTTCTCTGGAAGAAAGGGATAAGTTTGGGATGAAGCTGAGCTTGGTAAGACAGGGTGGAGGAAAATTGTTGGTTTAATGTTTGTCTTTGTTTCTCACTCCCTGAATCTATTCTAATTAGCAGTAAATAATTTTTTGCCCACAATAGTAATTGGCAAATGTTCTCCCTATCTTTATCTTGACCCATGAGCTTTCTTGTCCCATTTTCTTCCACTGCCCCACTGAAGAGAGCATGGGAGTGTCTGTGTGGGAGTGTAGCCCTTAGCCAAGGTCAGTGTACCACAGTTATTCAACATGGTAGGCATGACTCAGGCCTTCCTACCCCAAACTGTGTTATGCACAACAGTGAGACTGCAGAGAAATTGGTTGTCAATCAGTCACTCCGCTGTCTTCCCCACTTTTCCAACTGCCATGTTTGTTTTTAGAGCAGCCTTAACACTTCTCATTGTATTCTCAATGGGGTTTTCCACTGTCTACAATTCTCCATAGATAATTGAGTGTAGTGGTAACATTCAACATAATTTTGAAAAGACAATGATTAGATGAGGTTTGCATTCAAAGATTTCCTCTGTATTGTTTAAAATAGGATAGAGCAGAGCATAACAGTGCAAAGGGAGCATAAGGGTAAATAGTGTGTATTGAGGAAATCTTCCATTAGGAAGAGGAGATGCATGCTTGCATGACAGTCATCTATTTTTGTGATTCATGGAGCATAAAATGTTTAGCTTTGATGTCCTAATATATAGTTTACTTAACCATAGAGAAATGTCTAAGAAAGAAAAGGTGATAAAAAGGTGATTAAGAAAGCAAAGACAATAAATAAATACTATCTTGCATAATATTGTATAGAATGTATTTTTGCCACCACAAATATACCTAAGTATTGTGAAAACAGTACAACATAATTATTTTGAGTTAGAGTGTCAATAACCTGATTCATTGAGCGCATCTAATGCAGGTCTCCTCCCAACCATTACTGCAATTATTTAAAGATTAAGACTCCCTAAAGGTACACAATATGATAAACTACAATATATCCTCTAAAATGTATGGTCTAAAGATATCCCACTGAACTACAGATAATGATTTATAGTCTGTTGGTAAGAGATGCAATTTAATTGCACTTTGAAATATTCCTAAAGCAGCAATCATCATGTCACAGAGTACCTGCAAAATGTCAAACTCTAATTATTTTCATGACGGTGTTTCTCTAATTTGTCTGTGGTAATCTTTCACTCTGAAGGCTTATCCACAGAAAATGAAATATCAAAAAAATTATGCTCAGCTGTCATCTTTACCTCGTGCCATTTATGGAGCTGTCGTGGTTTGACACTGGCCCAATGCCAGGCACCCACGAGAGTCGCTTGCTCACCCTCCCTGGTGAGCTGGGCAAAAGGAGGGAAAAGAGGAAAAAGGGTTAATGGAGGCTTCATGGGTTAGATAAGGAGAGCAGGAGAAATATTTCAAGGGCAAAACAGACTCAACCTTGATTACTAAGTGAAATTTATTACTAACAGAATCAGAGGAGGGTAATGAGAAATANCTCTCAGGTTCTCACCTCCTCCTTTTCTCTGATTAGAAGCAAAAAAAACCCCATTACTTAGTTTTGATTTTCTTCTTAAATATGCCATCACAGAGGCGTTACCAGCCTCTCTCATTGGCCCAGTTCTGGCCAGCAGCATGTCCATCTTCAGAGCCATCAGCCATTGGCTCTGCTGGACATGGTGGAAGCTTCCAGCAGCTTCCTCACAGGAGCCATCTTTGTGGCCCTCCTGCTACCAAAAACCAGGCCATGCCAAACCAATACAGGAGCTAATCCTAATTTCCTTCACACTTGCCGAGCTACAGTTAGTTCAGAAAATTATGCTTAGGAATTTATTGGTAGATACATAGATAGGAGACATATGTACTTCAGGAAAATAATAAACTCCTAAATATTTTAGCCCTGAGGTCAGATTCCAGCCTGCTTTCCTGTATTTTGGCACCTCTGGAACTGTAGTGCTTTTAATGGAATTAAAGTATACATCAGCATACATCTGGCCAGAATGAAGTCTATCTTTCTCAGTTTCATCGGGGGAAACAAAACCAAACACACACCCCCAAAAAACCAACCAACCAAGCAAAAAAACCCCAAACCCCTCAGCCAACACCAAATTAGGTACTCTTTGAAATTCCCATCCCCTTATCTCAAGCTCTAAATTTACAAATATATTATTTCAGTCTATCCTCTTCAAGCAGATTCATTGGCTCTCTCCCTGTGCTTCTCTAGCTCTTGTTTGTGGTAGACTCTCTGATGCTTTTTTTACAATTTGGAAGTGCCCCAGAGATTTTCCCTTTATCTCATAGTTGCCCTTTGATCTTTCCCTCACAAGAATACCTCCTCAGCTGGTGCTGCAGGTCCATGCTGTGATTATGTCTGGATACACTCCCCTCCGGTATCCACATAGAGATTGTTCTTGGCTGTCCTAGAGGCATGTTATTCACACCACTGCAATTCAAACAGGAGCCTAAGGGCAAATCTTAGTTTAAAATTCAGTAATTGTGAGTCTGAATAAAGTTATTACTCGTTCCTATATTCATGTCACATGCCTCCAAAAATCTCTGCTCATGGGCACACACCATAAAGTTAGAACACAAGAATAATAAATACTGCAATATTTATAGGCCTGCAATCAGGAAGTATGGGGGAAGACAGGAAAGCTTATCTGAAGGTCAATAAAAAACTGTGGAAGAAAAGTTGAAAGACTTAATTGAAAGCAATGGTATTGTGTGTCTGGGCACTGCAAAGCAGTGCACATGGCTGTCAGAGACACTGGCCCTGTACATACACTTTAAGTCCAGAAGCAACTTAATCACGTGTCTCAAAGGAAAGAGAGAATTAGTCCCCTTCATTAAAACCGATGACAACTATGTGTGATTTGCTTTTTAAGCTATTCAAATAGTATATAAAGAACCGGTGGAAATGCAGAGATCTTTACTATACAGACATATGCTTATAACAGTTTACACAAGCATATTTCCAAGAAATTCCAGAGACAATTTATATTGTATTTCTCATTGTATGCAATACAGCTCTGTTGCAAAGGTTTTAAAGTTATTTTATGTGTAAAGTTTTTGTAATCAAAGATAAGTGAAATGCCTCTTTGCAGGGCTTGATGCTTATGTGCCACTTAAGAATTCTGAGTGAAACTGTTGCATGATTTGTTATTTCTCTACCACCGGGAAGCTTTGAGTCATAAAACAGAACCACTGAACAACAAAGGTCAGAAAAGGCCTCTAAGATCATTGAGTCCAACCAATAATTGATCACTTTTAAGTCCACCACTAAACCACATCCCTAAGTGCCACATCTACATACCTTTTAGATACCTCCAGGGACTGTGACTCCACCACATCCCTAGGCAGCCTGTTCCAATGCTCAACAACCCTTTCAGTGAAGAAATTTTTCCTAATATCCAATCTAAACCTCCCCTAGCACAGCTTGAGGCCATTTCCTCATCCTTTCACTTGTTACTTGGCAGAGGAGACTGACTCCCACCTCAACAGGTAGTTGTAGAGAACCGTAAGGTTCTTTCTGAGCCACCTTTTCTACAGGCTAAGCAACTCCAGCTCCCTCAGCTGCTCCTCATAGGACTTGTGCTCTAGACCAGACGAGGAAGTTGCCTTACTTCACATTTATCTGAGCCACAGGCTGACTCACCTGGACCTTGCAGGTGAGAAGAATTGAGAAAGCATCCTCTTTCTGTCTTCTACAGTGTTTTGGGCACTGCACTAGCCCATAGTGAGCTGCATAGGAATAGAAATGAATAAGCACAGAGAATGTTACTGCTGGGTGCATATTCAATACCACCGGGTATTCAAGGTAGCCTAGATATTAAACATGAAGTTTGAGAACCTACCTTTTGCACATAAATTGCCTAATTTTCTTTGTGAGTCTTCCCCTTATTTCTTACTTGGGATACTGTTCAAAGACCTGGTCATACTTCGTGTATGTTTCCCTATACAGTGAGAGAAAGCAAGTCCATATTCTCAGATGTATTAAACAAATGGCTTTCTTATTATCCTTTTATGTATGAGCTACCACTGTAACCCTTAGAAGAAGCAATTAAAAACAGTTTGAGGCAAAGGAGGTATGTTGCAAGACAAGAGGATACGTCACTGAAAAGTGTCCTGTAATGTAATATTAAGCTCTAAAATTTATGGCTGTTTTCTTCCTTGTGGTGTTTTTCAATACACTTTTATTACAGGCTCTAAATTACACTCTCACAGGAAAGGTCTCTCTTTAAACCTTTAGGTCAGAATTGTTCAGATCTTTTCACACTGAATCAAACAGTGGCACAGTCCTTGGCAGGCTTGTAAATCTTTCAAAAGATCTTATCCAATTACCTTTCATGGTCCACAGGCTTCTACAGTGTGATTGTTTCCTACCATGTGAGGAATTAAGTGCTCATGAAAGGTTAGGAACTAATAGAGTTGAAAAGTAAGCCAGCACATTTTTCTGTAGTTCATATACCATGGTTGTACCTTCAGAGACAGTGTAGAGATCTATACAGAAATTCAGTCATGGTCAAGAACACTGATGGTCTTTGAGTCCAGAACTCAAAGTAAGTAAGGCCAGAAATTTTTAGTTTATTTTTGCCACTGACAAATGACATCAGGAGAAGTCCAAGGCTGACCATTAGCGTTTTGTAGTCAGGGTCAGAAACCCTCTAAAATCCAACTGAAAAAAGATATTAGCATCCTATGAGGAGGTTTGAGCTCCCTCAGAAGTTGTTGGGACAGAAGCACGTCTCCTCTTGGTGCTGTGATTGCAGTGCTACACTGGATGTTCGAAGGAAACATCCCCTCGACACATTGCAACCAGTGCTACACTGGGTAGCATTGTTTACACAACAAGCCCAAATGGGAAAACCCAGTTCCTCAGGAAGAGATTATGGACTAACCAGAAGGAAGAGATTTCGGAGTATTGTGTGCGAAGGTGACTTGTGCCCAAGAAGCCCCACCAAATAACGAGTTATCAGAAAGTGAAAAAGGCTGTGCTCTATCTACTGATGGACCCTGCCGAGTGACAGAAAACCATCGGAGGTGAAAAGCTGCTGTGTGGAGTCCCACACAATGAGTCTTTGAGGCTGCTGAAGGGGAAGGCGAGTCAAGCCAATCTGCAGAAGGGAAAGCCATCCAACTAGCCCTAAAGATTACTAAATGACCAAATTGCCTGTCCTCTATCTCTACACTGACTCCTGGATGGTGGCTAATGCCCTGTGGGCGTGGTTGCAGCAATGGAAGAGCAATTGGCAAGGCAAGGGTAAACCCCTATGGGCTGCTGCATTGTGGCAGGACATCACTGCATGGGTAGAAAACATGACTCTGAAGGTATGCCAAACTCTGATGATCACATGCCCAAAAGTCGTGTCACTGAAAAACATCAGAACAATGGACGGGTAGATAAGGCTGCCAAAATTGAAATAGCTCAGGTGGACTTAGACTGGGAGTGGGTGAGCTATTTATAGCCCCATGGGCCCATGAAATATCAGGACATCCAGGAAGAGATGCAACATACAGGGGAACTTGTGACTGAGGGGTCGACCTGATCATGGAGGCTATCGAAGAGGTCATTCATGGATGTGAAACGTGATGCAAACAAGTGAGCTACATAAGCAAAATCTCCTTGCAATCTCAGATAGAAAATCTAAGGAAAGGAGGAGGAAGAGGTCGGGGGCATTCATTATTTACAATGCTTGCCTTCCAGAGAAACCGCTACAGGTGTTGAAGCCCTGCTTCCTGGGAAGTGGCTGAACATCACTTGCTGATAGGAAATAGAGAAAAAAAACTTCTTTTTCTCTCTGCTTGTGAGGGTGCAAACTTTCACTTTCACTTTCATAAACTGCTTTTTCTCAACCTACGAGTCATTTTCCACCTCATTTTCTCTCCCCGGTCCAGCTGGGAAGGGGACTGATAGAGCAGCTTGGGCACTTGGCCAAGGTCAACCCACCACAACATCTAAGGTCTTAAATCTTGTCTAGGACCACAAAATATATCTCATTTTATCTGTACCGATCATAAAACTTGGTCTTTGTTATATGTAATATACCTTCTTCAGGAAAAGTGACAACAGGTCACAGACTTCCTCGGGTTTTTAAATATGAGAAGGAATATAGTGAAGAGTGAAGAAAACCCTTTTTTTTGTTATTTTATATGCTTATGTAACACCTTTATAACTAAGGGAATATAAAAAAATAAATATTTTCTAAGATATTTGTTAACATCAGAAAGAATTTTAGATGTTAGCAGTTTTAACCAGCAGTATTTATTCCACTGACCTATAAACTGCAATTACCAGGTTCTCGCAGAAACTGAAGAAAATCACTAAATCAGTTTCACATGTAGCATAAAAAAATATTATTTCATCTCATCCTCTTGGCCAGGATTACTAGAAAAATGGTCCTTCAAAAACATTACACGGGTAATAAAATCACAGTTAAGAACAAATGAGAAAATGCATGCTGTAACTTTGAGGGAGAGCTTAAAGAATTCTTTTCTTTGTAATGCAAAAAAACAGGATACTGCAGTGAGAGAAATCCAGCTGCATCTTGAACCTGTGTTAGTGACCTGTAACTAGGCTCTGACATGCTGTAATTTCAAATTTATACGTATACACACACACATATTAAGATATACATATTCATTTTGTTACGTACATATATGTTTATATATATATAAAATGTTCTATTTTTTTCCACTTCACAGTGAAAAGGACAGTTATTTCTCATCTGAAGAGTTATATGGAATCAACTGATACTTCAAGACCTTTCTATGTCTGATTTTCAATTGTATCTTTTATAATTATTCATTTATATTGATACAAGACAGCAGGATCTCGAAATGGGAAACTTCACACTATGCAACTAACCGAAAAGCAATCAACATAAGCAGAATTAGCTCTTTGTTAGTTCGTTTATTTCAAGCATGCTTCCATTCTGAATAGGGAAATTAAGTTAAAAGAAATTTTCCTAAGCAGCTTTTAAAAAGCTTTCAATTTAACAGATTGAGTTTCATTGTATTGTTACATCAACAAAACTTGTACTCATTTCAAACAAGAATGTAAAATGGAGGAAATAAAAGCTCAATATGATCCCAAAGTCTATAATTAGAGGGCTTATGTGTGTATAAGAAAAACACTGTTAGTCATTTAAAGAAAAATATTAAGGTGGTCTGGGTTTCTGCAGAGTTCAAACTTTCTGGGACTTTCATGTTTATAGATAAAAAAATATTTCACTTAATGAAACTTTATCCAGTTCAGATTCTGGAGAACTTGTCAATGGCATGTGTCCCAAAACTAAATTGCATTTATAAACTCATCTGTCAAATAAATAAGAGGTCACTTCTTGGTTTACAGCAAGAAATTGCTTATTATTTAAAAGGAACTTTCCAGATCCAGTGGGAGCCTAGTGCTGCATTATGAAGAGAGGAAAGTTCATTACTAATTCTGTTGCTCATGGTTATTCCACAAAATTACAAATTACCACACACAGCTAGAATGAAGCGGACAAGTTTTTTCTGTTTTATTTACCACGGCTGTACTTTACATTTTGAGTACCCACACAAGTTGTTGACGATTGCACAGAAGGTTTTTTTCGTATATGGTGTTTAACCATAACCTCGGAGCTTTTTACCTTGACAGATGTACAGGAAAAAAACAGAATAAAGAAAGTTGCATGGAAGCACTCAATACAGATAATAAACTTGGATGCTCATCAGCTAGGTGAGGTATCTAAAATTTCTATATAGAACTGCACTTCACTGAAATCACTTGCAAAAATATTTCACCTCAACTAGTAATGCCTATTAGAGCAGGATCAATAATTTTGTGCATCATAAATGTAATCAAAGCCTAGAAAATACTGGTGTTTGTTAAAGAAAAAGCAAATGAGAGTTATTTCACTTTATGAATTCAGAAAGGTACATAATTTTAAAGATGAAACAAAAATAAAAATACTGCTCAAAAAAAGTATATTGATGCTTTTGTTCCTCCTTTATTTCCATCTTTTTTTTGTACAAAAAACAAAAAACAAAACAAAACAAAAAAAAAAAAAAAAAAAAAAAAAAAAAAAAAAAAAAAAAAAAAAAAACAAAAAATATTAACCCAAATTTTTATAGTGTTTGTNAAAATCAATACTAACTGAGTTCCATAAGAATTTCCCCAACATTTTCATGGGTTTGATTCTTTTAAGATTATTTGAATAATGATTGCTATTAGAAAAGATTGAAGACCGAGTAAGGGTCCAACAAGGGAAACATCACCCCTATTCTTAAAAAAGGTGAGAAAGGAAGGTACAAGGAACTACAAGCCGTTTAGCATCACATCTCTGCCTGGGAAGATCATAGAGGAGAATCTCATGGAAACAATGTTGAGACACATACGAGACATGGAAGCAGAATGTCTTTTCTAAGGCCAAATGTAAAAGAGTCTCACAGAGAAAACCATCAGAATGAAGTGAACAATTGAAAATGCTAGCCTATCATTTTGATTTTGATATTTTCAGGCTCTAATTCAACTCATTCAACCTAATATGGAGGCCTCAAGAGTAAAGAAAACTTTTGTTTATATCTTGTATATACAGTCATTGTATATTACTTTTCTGGAATGAAAAAGATTATGCATCCTCAAATCACTAAAACGTGATGTAAAATCATGGCACCATTCCAAAGATTATATTACCAAGTCATAGTTACGTCAGTCATTAAGATGGAAAGTGTCTGCCCTTACTGATAGCTTTTGCTAAGACTTGAACCATTTAGAGTCTGGTTTTTCATTCACTTGTGGGCTGAAAATCATTATTGATGAAAATGTATAAACTGCCAGCTCAAGCTATACACAGTTATGTCGTGAGTAATGCTTCAAACCTTGAAGGATTACTCATTATGAAGAGGGAAGGCACAAAACAAATACATATTTGTCCAAGCAAATGAGAATTCAGAAAGGTTTTTGAGTCTGTTCAACTTGCAAATGGCCACTTACAGCTCTAGAGGCATTCAGTGATGGGTTGGGTTTTTGGAAGGCCTATTTGCATGATCCCTGGATGAGGGAAACAGATTCAGTTGCTCCTGAATTATTTCTCCAATGTGAACATTCACCCGGAAAAAATACTCAGATAATCAAGAGTTTTCCCCAGAGACTTTCCCCAGAAGAGGTACAAACCATTTTATTCACACCTTCTACAATTTCAAATTGAGCTACTATCATTTTTTATTGTCAAGTTTGAATTAAATTTAAGATTAAAAATTCATTCCACATTTTGCCAACATTATGACTGACTTGAGTAATTAATCTGTTACTTTTTTATTGTCTCATTGCATGTCTTTTTCATTTATTAAACTGTGACTAGTACAAAATAGAATAAAATTTATAATATGTCAAAAGTTTTTAAATAAGGTCATTCAGGTAAGTTCAAAATAATTAATTTATTTAAATCTTAGTACTTCAGTGAAGATAGGGTATTTTTTTATTTTTTATTTAAAAGTGTCCAGATCCTGTGAAGTCCTTATTCCATTCCTCATGCTTGTCAACATGTATTGTTTAGATTTCCCAGGGTTCATGTGAGTAATCTTCACTTCTGCCTTAGAATCACTCCACGGTTGAGCTTGAACAGGACCTCTGGAGGTCATCCAGTCTAATCCTCCTGCTCAATGCAGGGCAGCTAGAGCAGGTTGCCCAGGACTATGTCCAGCTGAGTTTCTAATATCTCCAAGGATGGAAGCGCCACAGACTCTATGAACTATCTGCTCCAGGGTTTCATGGTCCTTACAGTGAAATATTTTTCTTGTGCTTAAATGGAGTGCAATGAATTTCAAAAATGCTCAGTGTGGTGAGTTTAACCTACATTGTCTCCCAGGTTCTGACCAAGCCCCTCTCACTCCTCCTCAGCAGGATGGAGAGAAAACAATATTTAAAATCTCATGGGATCAGGTAAGGGCAGGAAAATCCCTTACCTTTACAATTACCATCACCAGCTGCACAACCAGTTCAATATACAGGATCCATACACTCCTCCACAATCCTTTCCCTTTTAGAAAGATTAAGAATACCAAACATTGCATTAAGAAATAAAGCACTAGTAAAATGAAGGTGGCAGGTGTTCTAATTTGAGTGACAAATTTGTGAGTCTCATTTTAAATAGAAATGCTTTTGAACTCAGATGTTTTTAAATCAGATTCTTCCCCATGAATTAATAAATAAACTAGAATTTCTATTTTTTGCTATTCTCAGTCTTTGTTCTAATTTTTTTCCTTGGACTGTAAACTTCTTATTGATTTTTTCACTATCTGCACCACTCATTCAATAAGCTTATCACCAAACATGGCCCAAAGAGATGCTCAAAGCAAAGGAGGAAGTGTGATATCTATTCTCCTTCAGTAATGACTAAATTCTCCATAGTTACAGAGGAGCCCTTATGGAAAAAATCAGACTCTAGCATAAAGTTAGAAGATGGAGTCAAGCACCATATTTACCAGCATGAGCACATAGAAAGATCTGGTCAAAGGACAAAGGAAACAATTTGCAGAGATGCATCCTTGAAAACTGTAGTTTGATAGTTAATGTTTACTGCTTCTCCCATATGTTTAAAATTTGGAAATGCAGGAGTGGGTAGATACTTTATGTCATGAAATATGCTTGAGTCATCCCATTATAAGCTAAAACAGAAAAATCAACAGCCAAGATTTTCTTGCAGGAATCCTCTAGGATCATGTTGTAGAAGAGATGACAGACTGTCTTCTATGGAAAATAAAAAACACATCAAAACACCCCAAAACCAACTCACTGACAGTCCCATAATCCTGCAAGCATCCATGGGTCTTTTTGCCTCCACACAGGAATTCATAATCTCCCTGTGATATTCTGTGATTTAGACATTTTTTTGTTCTTTTTATATAGATTACTCCCAATCTCTATATTTTCACTGTATCACTGTGTATTTCAAACAACATTATAAAGATACCCTTCCAAAATCCATGGTATCTTAAAATATTTTTATACATATAGAATTAAAAGTAACAAGATGCCGAAGTCTATCTCTTTGATCACTTTCAGATATTTGACAACATCACAGAAAATGAGTGATCTGTGTTACTTGAAAATTGACTCAGTTTATCTATTTGAAAAAATGTGATTTGACTGAAAGGAGTTGTACAAAAAGAAGCAAGCCAGAAATAAATCATATCAGACAGAAAAACCCAGAGGCCCAAGAAACCTTAAGAGATGAAGAGAGTAAAAATTCCTTATTTGTGTTTTACCACTAGGGCAAACATCTCTGAGATGTGCACATTGTGGGTATAATCCCATCTCATTGGCTGTACTCCTTTGGGTGAATAAATGGTTCATCCATTTAGAATTAACTAATCTGAATCACTTTTAATCAGCTCATAGGATTCAGGAAAGAGGTGTCTTAAAGATGATAATTATCATTAGTAGGCAGATATGGCACTATGTGAGAAGATGGAGGAGGGCAATGATATCTGGTATTCTTTCGATTTAACCCTGACAGAAGAGCAAAATTATTGGGTTTACAATTATTGAGATGTGATCCAGATTCAACTCATCTACAAAATGAAGAAGATTTGAAACTTGGAGGTAGGGTTCAGGGGAACTAGGGAGAATTCACACACTAAGCTTTCCAGTAGGTCATTACAGGAATTGAAAAAATGTCTTATTTTTCTCTGTTTCTAAAAAGTGTTAGAACTCTAAGACCTTATTCTTTAGTACACTTGGAAAAAAAAGGTCTCTCATTTACAGAAAAGCTTTCTGTGCAGTTCTTTTTAGATATCTCTTACTGTTATTAACTTCTGTGTTCAACAAAGCACTGATTCAGCAGCAAGTCTTCTAGAAGCAAACTCTTTGGGATTTGTCTATGTAGGATTTCTTATAAGATTAATTCTGGCTTCTTTTAGTGACTATTCCTTTGGTTTCTTGAACCTATCTTAAACTACAGGTATAATATTTTTAAAAAAAAATTAATACTCTAAAAAATATTTCTCATTTATTTCCAGAAGTTGAAGAAAAACTGACATTTTTAATGTATATTTCATGAGAGCTAAATGTGAAATTCTTTATTATTTATTTATTCTGAGATACCTTCCAATTTTTACTTTTGGATATGAACAGTTTAGACTTACTTATGTATGTGCAAACTTATGAGAATGAAAAGAAAATACATGCATTCTTACTCTGGACAGAAAATTATAGTTGTGAGGCTTTCAGGCAGGGTTTTCTATAGAATAATAATTGTATTTGATAATAGTCTACTGATATGCTTCAATGTCAGAGACAACAATTAATTAAAAATACCAGTGCAATAATTCTGCCTTGATGCTGTAGAGACAACCCCACACACAAGAAGCTAACAATGCAAAGCTCAGAAGTACCTCTGTTTAGGTAATCATTACTATACCTCCTACTGGCTTTCAAAACTTCAAAGGAAAAACTGGTCAATTATTTCCTTATGGGTGGACATGGAAATCTAGAGAGTTATAGATATGTGACCTCTCCATTCCAGCACTGAGCTGAGTTTGACAAGTCTATTGCCAAAGGAAGAGTGATTCTGATAAACAGTTGGTAGCACAGAAGGTTTAGGGCTTAATATTAAGACTTTTTGATGCCCAGAAGCACCAGCTGAATGACAGAAACTCCATTCATATGAAGAATAATTTTCAGTATCTTTTGGGGGAAAAAAAAGGCTTTTATCCTGGCTAGCAAGGTAAACGCTGGCCTATTTCATATTAGGAATTTGCAGCTCTCAAGTGTCCAAGGACACTCACACACGAATAAGGATTTGTACATTATGAGTTAAACCATCCAGAAAAAAAAAAAAAAGAAGAAACCAAAAAAACAAAACAAAAACAAACAAAACAATTAAAAAACCCCCAAAAAACAAACCAAAACAGAAAAAAACAGGGAAATGAAGCAGAGTCAATATTTTTATAATCTTACAAATTTTCTAATAATTATGCTTTTGAGTATATAATAGTAATTTGTAATACTGCAGTGTCTAAAATCTCTCAAAGTGGTTATGAAAGAATGAGCCCATTGTGTCAGGAGCAGTCAAATTTAGAACAAAATATAGCCACCATTCCAGAGAACTTTCTACTACAAAGATTAAATCAATAATCTTTAATCCACTTGTGTTACCTTAATAACTCTGTTGAAAATATAGTAAAAGGAACTATGCACTTAGCAGAATTACACCAGCTGAGGTAAATTATCCTGTGGCATGCCAATCATTTTCTCCCAACGAAGAAATAACCCGCTGCTGAAATGTCACCTGTGATCCAGGAAACTACTGTCAAAAAATGAGGCACTGAATATAATACATCACAGAGGATAGAAGAAATCATCCAGGGAAGGATACCTAAAGAAACACAGATGAATGTCGCCAGAGATCATCACCTCCACCTGTCCTGTTGAACTTTCCTCTTTAACCAATTTTAGCCTTGGATAACTTTTTTTATTTCCCACTGGACTAAAAAGAGATCCAGCTGATGTTAACAGACAAATGTGAATTTTTTGATTACTTGGAAGTCCTAAAGTGCAATGGTTACAATGGGTTTAAGGCAGATGAAAACTGTTTTCACTGACCATTTCAGTAGGACCAATTTCACATTAAGTATTTAAAATTCATCAACAGCAAAATGATAATGCTATGAGTTACTTCTTTATATGATATTTTCTAGATTACTGAGATCTTTGCTGAATAGTACAAGAAAATAGTCACTAAATAATATATTCTCTTTCTCAGGAAAAACCAGTATAACATCTCAGATTACTTGATATTAATTAGCTCTCCTAATTTTCTGTACGTAATTAGACAGTGGCATAGAACATGGAAATAAAACATGATAACATTTTACATCCTCTGGATTTTTTACTTAGCTCTAGGATTTTACTCAGATAAGCTGGAAACCTGTCAGATTCACAGGAATAGATAAATCCCATGATTTTTAAGAAGGCTATAAAAGCTATGTGCGGATTTCATTTAGATTGACAGGAGTTTTGCACTGACCTTAATGCAAAACAGAATCTATGGAGTAGTAGGTTATGAAGATTTGCAAGATGGACCATACACTTCCAATACATATAAAATAGCATTATTTTGGAGAAATTCTTCAAAACTAGAGTGTATATAGTCTGGGAATGCGTTTGGTTTTCCAGAGAGAAGCAGTGGCAAAGACAGTTCATACATGGCCAATTATTTCAATCTAGGCTTACTCCTTGCAGCATGCTTTTGCTTGCTCATTATTCTTGTGATAGTCTACCCTTAATTCCATTTATCTGAATATTTCAGTGGACTTTAAACATTTTGAATAACCAGAAACAGGTTTCATGAGTTTCATGGATTTTCAGTCCACAAGTTAAGAGTGGACAGAGCTTTGATCATTCCTTAACTGTAGATCACTAATTTTCATCTTACTTCCAATCTTAATAATCTGCCTTCATTATATCACTTCCTTGGAAGTTCATTCTAGTATTCCTCTACTCTTCCTATGAAAATCTTCCTTTGGATTTTCCCAGTCATCTACAACATGAAATTGCAGGCTATGGGCTATCTTCTTTTGTGTGCCTGGGTGAACAGTGCTAAGCAGAGTATCCATGGTGAGCACTGCTGTAAGTCTGCTATCACCAGTAATAAAAGGTAAAGCTGTGCCAGAGTGTGTGGGCTACTTTCAACACCAGCTCTGCAGTCTCTCCGAGGGTTAACTGGTGCCGGAGGAACCCAATTTAGCTCAATGAAATTGTGGGTGTGCTCATTTCCTGGTGCTGAGCATCCTCACTTGGGCTATTCCACTGAACACAAGGCTGCATTCAGGGTGTCTCGTGATCAGAGCAGCTCTGCAGAGGTCAAACACCCTGCTGCAGTGTCAGCCTTTGAAACTGAAAAGCGCAAAGGAAGCCGCAGGGAGCCAGGCCTCTCCTGCAGCGAAGGCAGCAAAATGGCCTTTGCTCTGTACGTGCTATCGTTTGATTTTCATGGCTTTTGTTCTCCTGTTAGTGGGCCTGGCCCTACCCACCTTCCCAGAGAAAACTAGCCTGATTTCCAAGAATTTTTTGCTTTTCAAGACCAACAGGTTTGGGCATAGGTTTTCTTAGTGGAGTGGAAAAAAGGATCTTTATCTGTTTTCTGCATCAAAATGCAGTTTCATTTTATTTTCCTTCAGGATACATTAGGACAGTACTTAAGGAAGAGGTAGAATTATCAAAAATTAATCAAAATCATTTAGATAATATGTAAATTCATTACCTTCAGAGAATAGATATATTTTATAAAATAGAATACATGCTGACATGTTAGGAAAGCTCTCTATTTACCTTAATGACCCATGAATGTATCTATGTGAGGGTATTTGAACTAATTTTAATTTTTTAATTTTAATTAATTGTCATTAACTGGAGTTAAGTTTTGTTACCATTGTAACAACCCACAATAAACACTCGTGATGTGACAAGCCCTACACTACCTCTAACCTTGTGTTTTAGTAAGGGTAGCCCTACAGCAAACTAACAAAGTGAAAAATGGTAAACCCTACTCGCATGGATTATTAAATGACAGTGATTAAAAAAGCCTGTTGCAAAATTACTTTTGGTTTGCTGAAAAACTTGAAGAGTTTTACTACTTACACTGAATTTCTAAAAAAGTCTATTATTTGTCACGGGGAAAAAAAATGCACAGAGGGAAAGGGAGGTTATCTTAAAGTAGATATGAAACTGTTTTATCTAAAAAAAAAGAGATGGTTTGCTTTGTGCCTGGAAATTAAGCACGAGTATGGTAGTTTTTTTATTCATAAATGTAAAGCAAAGAGATTGCTACTAACATTAATGTAATTCAGAAGAGGCAGCATTAATAAAAATAAGAATTAAAAAATGGAAGTATATTCTATCTAAACTCATTAATAACATATTTTTGCTTTTAGAATTCTCCTTTAGAAAATATTAAGAGCATAATACACATCTACAACTGGGCAGAACTCTATACGGAAAACAAGGCAGAAATATGATTGGAAATGTATAGCTCATCTGTGGAGGGAGTGCCAGAGTATAACTAGCGTATTTGGGGACTCTCTTGGCCCTGGGACCTCTCTAGCATGCAGGGATAAGCAGGGGATGGGACACCCAAGGAAGCCAGCCTTTTTGTCTTTGCTCCCCCAAATGGAAAATATTCAAAGGCAGCCACCATTGCAAATCCTGTTTTCAAATCAATTTGAGAGGTTCACACTGTAGGGACCCCCAGAGTGCCGGGCTTTAATTTGAATCATAAGCAAACCAACAGCAATATAGAGAGAAATTAATAATTGCACCATAGAAATATATTTGATACATTTTTTCAGTTGCCAAACCCTTAAAAAATGACATTGCTTCTGACCTGAAGTAAAGGCATCTTGAAAGAGAACTTGATCTTAGAATAGTACAGAAGACCCAATTAGCAAAGTATAAGTAACTTTTTCTTACATGAAAATTTGAAAGTAAAACTTCTGTGTCTGTTCATCAAATGTGCCCCTTTTACCAAATGAGAGAAGTAAGCATTTTCTGGAGGTGATATATGTGATTTTAAGACAGATGTGTGAGAGAGATGTACTGCCTTTTAGAGGTGACATTTTTCTTTCCATTGATTACCAAGGTGACCTAGCATGAAGTAGATCAGGTTTTGATGTCTGCTGTGTAGATGAGATAAAATGTTTCTCAAGTTAGGTTTTTGCCATTTCTTTCTGAAATAAAATGTTCTGGTCCCACCAATCACAGAGCAGTTATGAGAAATATTTTTTCTTCAAGACTTATATTTTCCTTTCCTGGCAATATTTTTAAATGCCCATTAGCTCTTCAGGAATCATATCACATAAATTGAAAAAAAAAAAAAAAAACCTCAAAAAAAATTAAAAAAAAAAAAAAAAACCTCAAAAAAAATTAAAAAAAAAAAAAAAAACAAAACAAACAAACAAAAAAAAAACCTCAAAAATAATTGAAAATAGAGAAACAGATTTCACCCAAACAGAATTTTTTCAGCAATATTTAAAAGCCTCTCCCTGTCTTTTTTGCCATGAGCATATTAACAGTTTCAAAAGACCAGCTGTGACAGAGTCCTAAGATATTGTATTTGTTCCCCTCATTCATTTGAGAAAACATAAAGAATTCTTTCCATGATGTTGTGCCTTCGTTTAAAAAAAACAACTATATAAAAATGGCAAGCCGTATTGAATAGGTCATTCATTTATAGCTATCATGGATTCACTAAAACAATCCATTTTTAAATAAAAGTATGATTTACAAAACAAGGAAATGTAAAATATATGTTATATATATACATTTTTTCTCTTAATATATTTGCAAAAATGATGGCGAAAGAGAGCCAAGGGTCTTGAGGTTTTTCTCCCACAGTTTCCTGAAAAAGCAGCTGTGGAAACTGAGTTAATAACTTCAGGTGAGTTTTGCTTCTCAGTGTAAAGAAGTGTGTTGGGTACGGCTGGGATAGAGTTAATTTTCTTCACAGTAGCTGGTATGGGGCTGTGTTTTGATTTCATGCTGAACACAGTGTTGATAACTCAGGGAAGTTTTTGTTATTTCTAAGCAATGCTTGCACATTTTCCGGGCCTTTCTGCCTCTCAGCCCACTCCACCAGGCTGGAGGGCACAAGGATTTGTGAGGGGACATAGCTGTGACAGCTGACCACAACTGAGCAGAGGGAGCACAGCACATGGCTCCGTGTATAAACTGAGGGGAATGAGCTTTGCTTTGCCTGTGCACACGGCTTCTGCTTTACCTATTAAACGGTCTTCTTTTCAACCCACAAGTTTTCTCCTTTTTACCCTTTCTGTTCTCCCTTCCATCCCACTGGGCCAGGGGGAGTGAGCAAATGGGTACATGGGGTTTAGTTGCCAGCTGAGGTTAAACCACAGCATGAGGTTGTGTGGCTCTGGGTGGAAAACAGTGATTTTAAATATGTTTTAGTTTTAGCTCCTCTTGATTTCACCATTTTGTTCCATACCGGGGTGAAGTGAAAACAAGGTCCAGGGCACAATTCATATCCATTCAAGTCTGAGACTTGTTTTTGAATTCCTAGGACCAATGCTAGTCCAAGCTACAGCAAGGGAAAGCATCTGTTAAGAAGTTAGAGAGGTTTTAGATTGTCTTTTTCAAAACTACTTTCCAGTGACAGAGTCTCACAGGCACTTCAAATTCCAGTGAACAAAAAAGCTGCCGTTGGTAAACACCGTATAAACATACACAAAGGGGATCACAAAAATCTTTCTGACATAGCTTTACACTTAAGACAGAGGTGTAGTATAACAAAACAAAACAAACAACAAGAAACAAACGAGCAAAAAAAAGCCATTTCCTGGCATTCCTTTTCCAGAAAACCTGAATGTTTCATATCTGAGGCAGACTACCAGACCTTACCTATTTCCTCTGTGGTGATAATTTATGTCCACATTTGATGTCCCCATGTGAAAGTGCTAGTGATTGCAATAGAAAACCTTTATACACAGCATTTTAAATTTATGATGCAAAGGGTCCATCCATGCAAATTGTCGCAGCTATAGAGTAAACCACAACAACAAAAAAAAGAGTATTCATAACAGCTGAAGAGTTGTGTCTAAAAAATATGCTTTCCTTGAAATGGCTTGATAGTGTGGATGAACCTTGTTATTTCCTTAAATTTCTGAATGGAGAGTTTTGCCTCTCTCTATGAACAATTTGAACAGTCCTTAAGGAAGAGTACCTTAAGGATCTTATCCAGACTCAAATCTACATGGTATGTCTCCAACACCATTTTTTAGGCTTTAACTACTAAATAATTTTTTCTGATGAAATTATTTAATTCATTTAGAAATTCAAAGAGTGCAGCTAGTTCTTTTTTATTTCTTGATTTAGAAGGTTCATTTTGCTGTATTTAGTGCAGAAGAATATTTCTATTTTGAGAAGTGAAATATCCTGAGAAAAAAAATGTGAAGTGCTTCATTTTCACTAACAGAATGCCTATGGCATTCCCCTAACCAAGATACTGCTTTTCTTAAAGGAAGAGAAAATATAGGGGAAAAAGTGAAGTCCAAACAGCAGGGACTTTTTAATAGAATTTTTACAGATAACATATGCTGGAGAACCCTTAGCCTGACTAAAAGAAGGGAAGAATTTAAAACTATAAAATAGAGGAGTCTGTAACAGAAAAGAAGGACTTGATACTTACTTTTTTCTTTCACCATATATTATTCTACCCTTTTCTTAGTCAGAGGTTGAATAGAGACACACGATGCAAACAATGAAATAGGTTGTCTTCCTCTTCCTAGAATAATCAAATTGCATTAAAATGTTAATACTGAATTTTAAATTTTAGAATTTAGTAATAAAAGCTGTGATTTTTAAAAGTAAAACTATTTTGTAGATTTGACTGATTCTAAATTAACTATTTAAAATGGGTCACTTAAACAGAACTTGAAAACTTTCAAAGACTCACAGAATGACTGAGGTTGGAAGGGACATCTGGTGGTCAGCTTGTCAACGCCTGTGCTTAAGCAGGGACACATAGATTCTATTGTCCATGACTATGTCCAGATGAAATATTTCATGTCTACAAGGACTGAGACTCCACAACCTCCCTGTGCAGCCTGTGGCATTGCTCAGTTACCCTCAAAGAAAAAAAAGAAACACTTCCTAATGTTCAGAGGGAACCTCTTGTGTTTCAGTTTGTGCCCATTGCCTCTGGTCCTGTCACTGGGCAGCACTGAGCAGAGCCTGGCTCTGTTCTCTACACACCCTCTCTGAAGGTGTTGATAGAGACTTTGATGAGATTCCCCTGTGCTTTCTCTTCTCCAGGGTAAACAGCCCCAACTCTCTCTGCCTTTCTTCATTTGTGAGGTGCTCCAGCCCCTTCATCACAGTCTATTTTCTCTCCACTTACTCTTTAAGAATTCTAAGTTTATTAGCACAGACATGCTCAATGGGGACACTACACTTAGTGCTGAAGTGACCATACTTGTTAAAACAACATTTAATTCATTATATTCTGCAAGTACTCATTTCTGCTTTATCCTTCAGACCTATTAACATATTTAACAGAGAAAACTTTACTGGAATCTTTGGCATACGTAATGGACAGCTGTTCTGGCAGTTTATGTTTTGCAATGTACTACTTTTTCCTGGCTCTAGGGGATTTGCTTTCTGAACGTTTCCAAAGTGTGATCTTTTCATACAATTCCCTTCTGATCACCACAAAGAATACTCAAACACTTTCTTCCAAAATACTCGTTTGTTCTGCATCAGTGGATGATCTGGTCCCTTCTTTGAACCTCACAGACTGAGCCTTAGACAAAACCCAGCCAAGTAGCTTAACATGACCTCTCGCCTCTCCAGAAGTTCCACTGTAATAACCTGGTAGAGAAGACAGTGTGAACCCTGTTATCAGCATTATAATATCTTTAGACTTTACAGCCTGTATAAGGCAGAAAGAAGTAACATACAAGTCTAACAGAAACTTTTTGGTTTAAAATTTAAAATAAAGACTTGACAGATTAATAGTAATATTGACATATTAGAAGAAAATTATTTGCAATAAAAGCAGCTCAGAGATGAACAGGAATTAGTTTACCATCTATTTGTTTTGATATTTTCAAAATATTTTTAAAATCTAAGGATATCAAAGCTCAGTCACATTGACATCTAAACATTAAAATTCCAGCTTTTAATTTTTTTTATTTTGCTTGTATTATAAAAAAATAGATGAGGTAGTGATGTGCTCTTGCCTCATGCCTCGTTACACAGCTAAGGTGAGCATAAATCTGCACTACTTGATGCTCTGCCTGGCCTTGCCCTGATTACTTAAATGAAGTTTTATTGGGGAAACTATTATAATAAAGACTAAGCTGCAGCTCTGAAGCAGTCCTGCAGTGTATAACATTACAGGAACAGAACCTCAGGGGGTTTTTTTATGTGTGGTTTCTTTTAGCCTTGTATTAAAAGGAAAAAGAAAGAAAGAAAAAAGTGGAAAAGGGATAAAACACTAATGCTTAGAATAAGAAATAAATGAATGTATAGAAATACACAATGACTTAGTTTCCAGCAGTGCTGCAAAGGTACTGCCATGTGAACACTGCCATCTAATGGTTTTTTTGAAATTAGTAGGCAGAACAACTTAGCAGCGTTCCCGTGTTGTGGCAGAGTAAATATCTAAGCAGCATTAGGAACACTAAAAAAATATTTATTGAATAATAAATCCTGCAGAGCAGAAAAGGTAGAATCCTGCATTGTCATAATTTAGAAGAATGACATTTTTATATTATTTTGTGTTTGACATCGTTCTTATTTCAATATATAACATTTAGAGTTGATTGCAACATGTAACAATCACACATTTGTTTTAAAAGCAAACTGCAACCATTTCAGTATTGAAATAATAAAAATAAAAATATCTTTTGATACTGTAAATTAAAATATTTTTTACCTAGAAATCAATAAATAAAAGGTCAGAATGGAAAATAAAAGTAGTACTGACAAAGCAGAAAAACACGGAGAAACCTCTGAATTAGAGTTTTATGCCATTCTTAGCTAAATGTAAAAACTGAACCACAAGAACTGAAGAACTCTTACTTCTGTAGTCCTTTTGATCTCTAGCTTCTTATTCTATTTTTCTTCAATAATAAAATACATATAGGGATGTTTTTCCTTCATGATTTGACTTCAAGCTGATTTTGGCTATGCAGCAATATTTTCAGTGCAGTGATCTTCATGGAATTTAATGTTGAAAAACAACCTTTATATACAGCAAGAATTCTACACATGGAATATGTCTCTCTTGCACTAGGATGGCTTAGAATAAATAGAACAAGAAGCTTCCTATGGAGCTTTAAACCATCTTATAAAATCCAGTATTCCTGTCACAGAATCCTGTAAAAGTCTATAGAGATGACAACATACTCTTAAACCATACAGTATTTTTTTTCTGCAGGGGAAAAGAAAAAAACCATCTGTAGTCACCAAAAAAAAAAACCCACAAAGATGATTGCTGTAATAAAGCTACAGGCCATGTTTTATTAAGCTATAAACACAACCTT
Source organism: Aleadryas rufinucha (assembly GCA_013397815.1). NCBI lineage: Eukaryota > Metazoa > Chordata > Aves > Passeriformes > Aleadryas > Aleadryas rufinucha. The sequence continues at coordinate 98,137 of VZTH01002843.1, forward strand.
CAGCCACAAAATAAGCTAGCTGTCTTTACCCTACTCACCAAATAGATACATTTCCAGACCCTATAAGATATCACTGAGCTTCTAATTAATAAAAATCCAAGCTACAACCTGTGCAGTTCAGGTAATGCAGAAAATATCTAGTAATGATGTGTACTTGATGCTACTGATACCTATGTTGCAATATCCCAAGGAACTTCAGCAGCAGTTAATGAAGTGTAATTAAGGATGACCTTGCTCTTGAGGGCTTGAGCTGTGCATGCATTCTAGTGCAAAATTCCATCATAACATTTCCACTAAAGGACCTCCAGTGCTCTGCTCTCCTTACAATGGAGAACTGCCACTAATGTTAGAGAAATGAGAAAAAATATATACATATTAAAATAAAATTTAAAAATTAGAAGTGGTTCATATCTGCCATGCCATAGAGATGAGGGTCTGGAAGATATTTCAAGAGACCAGAAATTATGGAGGCAGACCATTCTTTACACTTACTGCGCAAAAATTCAGTGAAGCACACACCACAGTCTCACAGTGTTGCATCATTCTCAAACTTAGAATAACATTTCTCACACTAAAAATAAAGCTGGTTTTTTCTTCCAATTAAACTAGTGTCATATACTTTTTCTCTGTATAACTGATCATTTCCTAAAAATTACATCTTAACCATCTTCAAGATCAAACAGTGCAGAGCAGACGTTCCCCCTGCCTGCTTCATGCTTTCCAAACCTTTCAGTATATTTTATTTCTATCCTGTGAATTCTGTCTAAACCATTTATGTCTTCTTTAATACCAGGTGCTGAAAGTGGAACGAGTACTCTGTGTGAGGCCTCTCCCGCTCTGGTCAGAGTGTGACAATGAATTCCTCCCCACGGTTCACGTACAGTGCTGCTGCTAATGCACTTCAGAGTGGGAATTGAGTGTTTAGTGGCACACAGCATGGACGACTCAGTTTCGTGTTCAAGCATGATTTCAAAATTGCTTTCTCCAGTACTGTTGCCTATCCAGATTTTCCTCAGGTTGAGGGCTCCCCACCAGGCAGTGGGACAGGGGCTGGCCAGCCAAGGATCATTACAGCCCCCTGCCGGGAGCAGGACGACTGGAGGCACTGGGGCAGCCCCAGCTGCTGGCACTGGGCACCTCCCTGGGGATGGGGACAGGATGGAGATGGAGATACGCTGAGCCGAGGCCAGGACATCAGGTCAGCAAGATACGGTCAGGATCAGCAGGAATGAGGCCAGTCAGAGACATGATAGCTCAGGCCTGAGCGGTTCCTAAGAGTGGGAAGCAGGAGCATCCCCACTTCTCCCTAATTTCTCACAGCTCTTTCTCCTCCCACACTTCCTCAGTAGTTGGGTTCAAGGCCACAGACACAAAGAGTATCAGAGCTGGCCAGTGCAGGCTGTCAGCCCAGCTCCTGGGGAACAGGAAGGGCAGCCACGGCCCAGGACTCCGTCACTTTCAATCCCACTGTAGGAGGTTTGCATGGCCAAGCTTTGGTAGCAGGGGGCTACAGGGGTGGCTGCTGTAAGAAGATGCAAGAACCTTCCTCCATGTCCAGCAGAGCCAATCCCTGGCAGCTCCAAAGGTGGACGTGATACTGGACAAGGCTGGGCCAAGCAGAAATTGTGGTAACGCTTCCATGATAACATAGTTAAGAAGAGAAAAAAAAGTTACTGTGCAGATGTAATTGTGGCCAAAAAAGAATGGAGTGAGAATATGCAAGAGGAACAACTCTGCAGACACTCAGGTCAGTGGAGAAGGGGCAGGAGGTGCTCCAGGCACAGGAGCTGAGGGTCCCGTGCAGCCCATGGTGCAGACCATGGTAAAGCAGCTGTGTCCCTGCAGCCCATGGAAGACCACAGGAATGCAGAGGTCCACATGCAGCCCATGGAGGAGACCCACACTAGAGTAGGTGAATGCCTGAGAGGAGGCTGTGACTCTATGGGCAGCCTCTGCTGGAGCAGGGTCCTGGCAGGGGCATGCAGACCTGTGGAGAGAGGACCCCCCCCAGTGGAGCAGGTTTCCTGGTGGAACTTGTGAACTCATGGGGGATCCATGCTTGGAGCAGCCTGTCCTTGAATGACTGCACCCTGTGGAAGAGTGGCCCACATTGGAGCAGTTAGCAGAGAGCTGTCTCCTGTGGGAGGGACTCCACACTGGAGCAGAGGAAGGACTCCTCTCCCTGAGCAATGGGAAAAACAATGTGTGATGAACTGACCATAACCCCAATTCTCTGTCTCACTGCACTGCTGGGGGAGGAGGTAGGGCTGAGAAGGAGGGAGATGTGGGAGGAAGGTGTTTTTTAAGGGCTTATTTTACTTCTCATTATCCTGCTCTGATTTTGTTAGTAGAAATTCAGTTCATGTGTCTAATTCTAGCCTGTTTTGCCCATGATAGTAATCAGTGAGTGATGTCTCTCTGTCCTTATCTCAACCCATGAACCTGTCATTATATTTTCTTTCCCCTGTCCAGCTGCAGAGAGGAGTGACAGAGCAGTGTTGGTGGGTGCCTGGCATCCAGCCAGGGTCAACACACTACACCCATCTACAACTAACTCCCACTTTGACCAGAAGTAACCAAAACCTCTTTTTTGTCTGTGGCTTTGAAACCCTGTTGTGCACGAACTTCATGGTAATTTCATCACTGTAATAAAATTTTGATTCATCACCACCACTTGCTTTTTCTGCTGAGCAGAAAAACAAGCAAAAGAGACTTGTTAGGTTGAATGGGGCATTTCTTCTTTTCTCTCCACTGAACAAGAGGGTTATGGTCACAAAGACAGAGGTCACCCTAGTTTGCAGGCAGGAGTTCACAGAATTTTGACCAGTTTATCAGGCACCAGCTGCACAGAGGTGATGGCTTGGCAGGCAGCTTTAGCATCCTGTTGGGAATTACAGTCTGACCAGCAGTTCTGTGACAGGTATGCAGGCAGATGGATTTCAAGGTAAAAAGCTGTCCTGAAGCAAGTGTTGCTAAGATTTGGGAGTGACTCAAGTGGGTGAGTCGTTCTGCCATCACCATCTCATGAGTCAAGCAAATAAACTCCAATGACTCATTTTGAAAGCCCAGGCACTGGGCAACGACTGCATAGCTTATGATTTCATCCTTGTCAATTATCGAGAAAATACAAAGCTTGAATTCAAAATTTATTTTTAAATAGTAGTAGGTCACTGAAGGTGAGTCAGTTAAATGATCAGTAATTCTGATACGTAAGAAGCAAAATCTATTTGATGCCCAGATCCTTTACTCAAAATCGATTTGATGCCCAGATCCTTTACTCAAAATCTTACGATCCCCCATGCTTTTCCACTAATCTCCACTGCTTTTTCTGGCATTCCCTGTGACCTCCAACCTTTACTGCTCATTTTGAAACGTGTGCATCCTTTATCCCTTCCACCTGTATCAGTTCTATATCACGACTTTTTCCACTTCCCTCTCTTTATTCTCACGGGGTTTTAATTAATCTCCGTTTCGAAAGCACTATTTGCCCTTTCCTGTACCGCTCACACAAACAGATTTTATGAAGTCATAAGCCCTGGAACTCTCATACGTTTGCAATAAATATTTAATGTGAATTCTTGTTCAAAATAGGAAAATAAAACTAAATGTTTCACACGATTCTCCGGGGGTGTCTCGCCCTTACTGGAACGCCCTGAAGTGAAGCCGTACCTTGATTAATGCTGCCATCTCGCGGCCGTAAGAGAAATTAAAATCCTTGACCTACTTAAGACCCATTTAGCTCTTCCCTTGACTCAATTACTTCAGAGCAGACATCCAGTGAAGTGTGTAAGGAGATAGCTCCGAAACTGTCATTTGACATTATATTCTAGTTTCATGTGATGAATTTAGATTTTGTGCCAAACAGTGCACTTACTAGAAGTATTTTGGGAGTTTTCTCCCATAAAGGAATATATAGACACAAAACAAATAAAATAAATCAAAAAGTCATTATTTAACAAGAATAAAAATGTTTATTTAAATGATTTGTATATATTTCATTTTCTCGAATATCTTTCCCAGCATCAGTTTATACGACAAAGGATTTTTTCTTATAACCTGTGAAAAGAAATAAAATTACAGACAGATAAGTACCATTGACTTCAGGGGATGAAGACCAGACCTATCTCAAAAGCCATAAAACAATTGCAAGAATAACTTTTTATTTTAGAATAAATGTAAAGCATGAGTGTTCCAGCATTTTCAGGGTAAGAAATCTGTCTTAACAATTCATGAATCATATTCCTTTTCTTCCAGGATAACTTCATTTGTGTCTACACTCAAAGTTAGAATACTGAATGAATCTCTCTCAGGAGTCTTTCAATGGCATCTGCTTTTCTCCATTTATTTTACAGGTAGTTAAATGTTAGCTTTAAGAGGACTGGGTTCTAACCTTGAAATGCCTTCCTCCATCAGAATCCCTGCTAGATTTTTTTCACCAGTGAGAGGCTGTGGCTTAGATTAAGAGCATTTGCCTACCAACCAGTCTTGCACTGCCTGCAAGTGTTTTGTGTCAGTGCATGGGATGGCAGGCCAACAGGTTGGGGGACTGAAGAGGGATGGAAGTGCTAAACTTCTTGGGCATGAACTGGCTGAAAGACAATAAAAAAATTACAACTCTGAATGAATATGAAAACTGGAGCAGAATCTATTCATTATCATTCTAAAGAGCTTATAATTTGTTAATTCCAAAACCTACCCATCACTAGAAATATTATTGGTCTTCCTCCTATATTTCTGTGACAACTTCCCTAGAAATTCAATCTTTACTCCAACAGCTGTATTAGTAAACAACATAGACATTGCCAGTGCAGCTACTTGTCATCAAAAAGTCATCTTCCCTAATTCCTAACCCTGGAATGGAAAGGGGATCTGTTTTCTAAAAGCCTTGCTTTCATACACTTCTGTAAAGTAAATGGAATTGCTTTATAGAAGTACGCAATGCTTTTACTTAGCTAAAAGCCTAACTATTTTAGATATTTTTATACCTAGTCACAATACTGTGAATCATAATCACTGTGCTAAGCAGCTCCTAAAAAATAACAAGGGTAAAATAGTTCAGTGCATTTAATAACTAGGCTTTCATTCAGATGTGATGTTTTATTCCTTCCTTCTTGACAACCATCAAAATAAAACTAGCATTAGGAGCAGTTCACAGAAAAAGGGATGGGGAAATGACTATATCTATGCTTAACTCTACCATTTTGTTCACAGTGATGAGAGTCAGCTGCCAAATGAGAAAATTGTTACAGGCTCAAACAGAGGAGTGAATGAAAGTGGCAAAAAAGATCTCAACTCTATAAAATCCAGTAAACATATTATGTTACGCCATATTGAGAAGCTTATTGTTTACACAAGGACTGAGATTAGTAGTTGAATTAGTAAATTAGTTGAGCTTAGTAAATTACTTCCTAAATGAACTGAGGGTCCGGACAAAGTGAAGGGGGCAACAAGTTATGCAGAAAGGGAAGTTTCACCATCCAGATTGAAAACAGGGGGAAAATAGATTATTCCAGATCATTCTTAAAAACGATTTTATATAACATTTAGGTTGTAGAAACATCACACTAAAAGCCGGGAGCTGTAGTTGGATTTTGAACATGGTGTAATGGGGATGTTCAGTACTGGAACCAGTATTAAAGGCTGGATTAGTGGATTGGGAAGTATAGAATTAAAAAATGGTAGATCACATTCAGAGACCCATACAAGAACGCTGATACTCTGAACTGAAAATTTAGAAGCCTTAAAATGAAAGAGAGTGAAAACCAATTTTGTTCCCCCTGATCCCATGAGTTGTCAATGTAGTACAACCAAAGCAAATATAATTCTTTCCAGCTAAGAAACTGTTAGTTCTCTTGTCCTGCTGAGAATTTGAGGCACTGCGCATAATTCCAACAGACCTGTTGAAGAAAGGGGTTGTTCATAAAACAAAATTTCAAATAGACATAGAGGAGATCGCGTGGGCTTAAGAGGAAAAGAAAAGAGGCCCCAAAGACCAGGCTTGCATAGTTTAGTGAAACAAAGGCTGAGAAAAGATATAATTAATGGCCCTTCTCCTTCTGAGAGAAAAGTGAACAATGAGACCTTAAGTGATGTCTTGGGGAGACCATGTCATGTGTATCCCCTACCATCGCTCTATGCCCAAACATGAGTCCTGTGCTTTGAAACTGAGCCTGGGAGAGCAGAGAGAAGCGGCCGGGCGAACTTTTNAGTATCATTTCTTGTGATTAAAACCAGATATATTCTGTCTATTCTGCTTTGCTATCTTCCAGTGAGGAGACAATTCAAGAGGAGAAGAGGAAGTAAAAGGGAAGCGATTTTGGCCCAATGGAATGATCCCTGAGTGGTCATTCCACCCAGCATCACTTTAAAACTAGTTGCAGTTTTCTATAAAGCTGTTTTTTATACTGCACTACTGGATCTTGGGGCTTTCACTCTTCAGCTGTGCCTACCATGAGCTGAATCACAGTGTAAATGTCTAATTATATCAACTAATATCACGCATTCAGACTGCAGATCTCTCACTAGTCACCTAAGGCTCCCTTCAGAGTCAACAGGAGAAAAGTGGGATTTACAGACACAGTTTATCTGCCTTATCATAAATTTGTGCTGCAGCATCAGTTAAATGGCATCCCAGAAGCTCACATTGAATGATTAGCTGAGAAATGGACTCCTAAAACACAGCAAGATGAATCTTGATCTGTCTTTCTAAAATACACATGTTGAAACACAGGCTATGTGTGGTATCCACACTCTGCAGACACCATGGACTCAGGAGAAAATGAAAGCCACTCTGTCTGTGACAGAGATAAAGAAAGAACTCAGAACAGCTGTGGTCTGAGCCATTTATTTAATGCATATTTTAGTGAGAGCTGCACATGCTAGAAGCAATTCACAGAATTTAAAAAAAAAAATAGCTCCAGAATGAATGCAAGGACTGAAATTATTTCAGGAGTCATTTTATCATCATAAGCTATCATCATGAGGATACAACTGGCATGTGTTTCTGTGAGTCAGCAAATCCAAAGCAATGAATGTAGCTCTTCATGCACTTTGGGACCGTATTATGCCTTTCATAATTTTTGTTTACCACTTGGCATCCTGAAGTATCATAAAAAATCAATGGCCTTCACCATTCACTGTGTAGGGCTCTGAAATGCTGCAAAACACTATGATGAGCAAGAATGAATACTGCCCAATTAACTTCATTTATAGAAACATTCTGTCCTTGAAAGTCCATTACCTACAGACTATGGGATTGATATTTTCCTTCTTTTGCACACAGATTGCAAAGGGATGAACATTTTTCTGTGTTTGTAGCTGTGATTACAAACTATTTTAAATTCCTTTTGTTAGTTGTATGCAAACAACAAAGCTAAAGGCTCTGGGTTGACAGACAAGCATATAAGCGACAACTTTCCTGTGCTCTTAACAGTTGTTTAATTAATTCTAAGATGAATAATGAAATGACTCTGAATAATAAAGTCAGTTAATATTCTAAGAACTATGCATAACTAATAATTGTCCCTTTCTATAGCATATAGCATGTAGGTCACAGAAATTCTCATTTTTTGTTGGGTTTCTTTCTCTGAATTCAATACAAAACAATCACAATTATCACTGTGAAATCAGCATATACAACTACATACTCTTGTAGATGAAAATGATTAAGTGCACATATCTCCATTATCTGTTCCAGGATTTTTTGGGCACCAGCAAAGCCAGATTTTCTGCCACCTTATTCTCTATTTTGAGTAGCATATGAATTTGCTTTAGGCAATTTATTTTCCTAAGTTAATTTCTTGTAATGTCCAATGAAGCTCAGAAAGAGAAGTCATGGTTTTGTGAACAGTGACTACCCAAGCCACCTGTGATACATTTAATTGAATAAAATTCCACAACCTAATAAATAAGGCAGCTATCCTTAAAATTATACTCCTTGAACTTCAAAAATCTTATTGCCATTTATTAAATGAACTGGATTAAGATATACTGCTTTACACAGATGCAAAATATGACATGCATCTGAGTAGAAGATGACATCTGAATCGAACAAACAAAAAATCTTAAGCATCAAGTTTTTTATTATTTTTGAAAAAAAAAGTTTCTGATATAGTGTCAATGTACCTTAGAGCTCAGCTGTCAAAATAAAACATGTTCTTGTGAGATATTGTGGTATTGTTGTAGAGTAGTCTATCTCCATAAGCAAAGTGACACAGGCATGTAATTCCTCTGAGATCAGTAACAAAGTGCTTGTTTATGTCAGCTGAGGAGCTGATCTAATATATGAAAGTCATAAATGAAAATATTTAATTATCTTCTCCTAAGTTGTCTAGTTAACAATGGCCTCATATATTTTTTAAAAATCCCAACAATTTTATTCCTTGCATTTCATGAGATGAATGCTGTGGGGTTTTTTTTAAAAGAACACTTGTGGGAGAGCAGAATGCATCATATAGGACTAGTAATGCTCTTTTAAAATTTCCTAAAATCAGCAGCTCCTTAGCTCCAAAGACCAACTGTGCTTCTGATACCAACCCCAAATGGATTAACATAAACATTTCTCCAAATTTTCTTTTGATCTAAGAGGTTGGTAGGTTTTCTGAGATTTTTAAGAAGAATAACTTATAAAAATTCTGAGTATGGGCATTTTCTTCATAATAAAGTATTTGCTGATTAACCAGAAGAAATTTAGGGAAAAACTCAACTTTTATCTTGCAATTAAATTATTAAAGAATAAATTATTTAAGATTTTGCATATGTAAAAAAAAACAACTAGGAACTTACATTTCAATGTTCTGAACTGAGTACTAAGGCTATTGATAATATCTGGGATCCTGGAAGTTTTCCCTCACCTACTTTACTTTTGGGTGTTATGCTAATTAATAAAACTGTATTTGATGTAAAATGTAATGTCTTATCTAACTTCCATCATTATTCTGTTGCTTTTGCATGATTGTCCCAAATATTAATGGTAGGTGAATGAAGGAAAAGGAAAAGGAAAAGGAAAAGGAAAAGGAAAAGGAAAAGGAAAAGGAAAAGGAAAAGGAAAAGGAAAAGGAAAAGGAAAAGGAAAAGGAAAAGGAAAAGGAAAAGGAAAAGGAAAAGGAAAAGGAAAAGGAAAAGGAAAAGGAAAAGGAAAAGGAAAAGGAAAAGGAAAAGGAAAAGGAAAAGGAAAAGGAAAAGGAAAAGGAAAAGGAAAAGGAAAAGGAAAAGGAAAAGGAAAAGGAAAAGGAAAAGGAAAAGGAAAAGGAAAAGGAAAAGGAAAAGGAAAAGGAAAAGGAAAAGGAAAAGGAAAAGGAAAAGGAAAAGGAAAAGGAAAAGGAAAAGGAAAAGGAAAAGGAAAAGGAAAAGGAAAAGGAAAAGGAAAAGGAAAAGGAAAAGGAAAAGGAAAAGGAAAAGGAAAAGGAAAAGGAAAAGGAAAAGGAAAAGGAAAAGGAAAAGGAAAAGGAAAAGGAAAAGGAAAAGGAAAAGGAAAAGGAAAAGGAAAAGGAAAAGGAAAAGGAAAAGGAAAAGGAAAAGGAAAAGGAAAAGGAAAAGGAAAAGGAAAAGGAAAAGGAAAAGGAAAAGGAAAAGGAAAAGGAAAAGGAAAAGGAAAAGGAAAAGGAAAAGGAAAAGGAAAAGGAAAAGGAAAAGGAAAAGGAAAAGGAAAAGGCAAAGGAAAAGGAAAAAACAAATTCTGGATCAAGTCAGTCAGTTACAGTTATATTTTGTAGGAGATTGGAGCTAAATTCAAAGAAAATTCCTCTTTGATCTTCTCTCTTGTCCATGTTACCCTGCCTAAAAATTTCATAGCTGAAAACAAATACAAGTTATGGCTGATCAAAAAATATGGGCCATGAGTTTACATGATTAGAAGCAGCTTGGGTGGACTTATTTGGCCCTTGTTTGGGAAAAGAGAAAATACTTGCTTTTTTCAGTGTTTTTTTCAGTTCTTATTTATAACTTTGAACAGCTTGAAAATATGTTTAACACAATCAACTACAACTCTTCAATTTAACAATTAAATGATTATACCAGGCTTCCACATGTGAAAATGTGATTTTAAAGTCCTCTGAAATAAAACATGAAAATGAACCAGTAGAGGGATCCAACTGATATTTCAGGCCCCAGTGCAAAAAATCTATCTTTTTTGTTTTAACTAGGAGTTTTATGAAGTGAAGACTCAGGTATAAAACACAATTCAGTTATCTCATCACTGTTAACACAAAGTGCCAGCTTAGAGCAGACATGGTCAAATTCATAAAAACTTCACAGTTTGTCCCATGTCATTTACTCCATGGAAGCCTGTACCATTGTTTCAGCAGCTCTTAATAGTGTAACTTCCCTGGTCTGCAGTTAAAAAAGGACAACTTAAAAAGAACATGTGTTTCTTTTAATTCTCTCAGGACTTTAAACCAACCACAGGGACTTTGGTCTTGGTACGGAGACCAAGCACAGAACACTTCAGCTCCAAAGGGAAATGTGTCAGAAAGTTGTGAGAACACCAGGATATCATGGAAATTGTTCCATGACCTTCACAACAGTGGAGACAAGTAACAGCTACTGCAATTAAGAAGTCCAGTGGAAGCAAAGTTATAGAAGTCAAACTGTGCATCCTTTTTGATCTCTGCAAAGTCTTGGTGCAGAGATAAATAAGCATGTGGACCAAATTCTATCACTGTGATGTTGAGTTTCAGGAGAAATTCACATTATACATATCTGCAAGATAATAAAGACTTCGTGTCGCACTGCCAGTGTCAGCTCTGACTTTAAGGTGACTGTTTGGCCCATTATCTTCTGTGTGATGCATTATGAAAACGAAGTTTTCATGAAAAACTGAAAAAATATTTCTATGAAAAAACATGAAAAAGTATTTGTACGCTGATAAATATCTGCACACCAAAATCACACCTCTGTTTCGGTTTTTTCAGTTGTACTCTAAATAAATATTAAGGGTATGATTTTGCTTTTCAAAAGAATATGCAAATTATGCTTTGTTAAAAATTGTGAGTTAGAAAAACTCTGACAAGTCAGAAGAACATGAAAAAGAGTATGAAAGAGATGCAAATTCCAAGCAGCTGTTTCAACAGCTACCCAAGAAATTATTTTCACTTATTCTGATAATTAGGGGCTTCTTAATTGCTAAAAAATTTAACTGCAATTTTTTTTTTCTCAATTCTATTTAAATTGAATCCTGGAATCACTCTATCTCATGTTTTTTTCTTTAACCAAATTCTTTATATCTTCTCTACTCCACTTCTTGGATTTTTTTATCACATACAAATAATCAAATCAGTCCAGAAGCCCTAGTCATATTTATTATCCACATAATAACAAGAAAGTTAATATCTCTGTAAATCACTCAGTTGTGAGTACTGCTCAGTTATCTATCAAAACTAATATCTCTACTACTATCTCAACCTCAACCTGAGACTCCACAGCTGAGGCTCTGTGCAGGTAGTGCCTGAACTGTAGCTGTAGCTGCCAAGGATGATTTCAGATGTGCTGAACACATGTACCTTCATGGACACACAACTCAACAACTTTGAAAATGTGATCTTACACTGGCATTTGTAAATACTAAGAAAAAAATGTATTTGCAAATACTTCTCAAATAACCTGGAGTCTTGGTCTGAAAAATAGATTTTTCACCAGTGTTAATCCAGAATATTTTCTTAAATTTCATGGCGAGGGGGGAGGGGGAGTGGGGACCCACCTAAACTCTCCCGAAATGGCATAAATCCTGAAGTTGCACCACTGATGCACTGGATTGCTCTGCCGGACTCCGTGTGTTTTCCGTCTGTCCCGGTAGGTGGCAGCCTCAAGAGGCTCTGGTTTGTAAGAATCATCCTTGCCAGGCTCAGAGGGGAGTTTCATTGTTACATAAAATATTGTCCAAATACCCAAATGTACACGATTTTTTAAGACATCCACTTAAGCTGAACAAATTCATGAATACTCAGCCTCAGGTTACTGTCAATTATTTAACAGAATAACTTCTCAAGACAATTTATTACATCTGGTGGATTTCTGGCATGTGTCCACTTCACAAATCCCGTGTTAAAGACACAGTCTGTACTACATCTCACACAACATAATCAGTCTTACCCTTAAAATAACTAAATATACTTTCAGCACTTCGTTAAGGGCTTTCAATCTCATGTGTAGAAAGACTGGTCTTAAATGACACTGAAAGAATAAAAACTGTGGCGACTCTCTTAGCTGGAAAAAAAAACCAAATAGCAAAACTTTCTTTTTCCTATTCCTATATCAATTTTTAAAATCTTATTCAGGCTAAAAATTCTGGAGAATAAACCACACCCTGAACTTAAAAAAAAGAAAAAAAAGGATTAACAAATTAGCTTTTGCAAAGACTGTGGGTCTGGAAAGGTGGTGTGTTAATTCAGTGCTCTCGTGCTCCCACTCCCAGCCTGCAACAAGTATCTGAGAAAAGGTTTTAAACTGAGGATTTTGTAAGTTGCGACGGTGGCCAAACTCCCATTACTGCTAATGGAAGCTACCTACACACTCACTGGATATTTTTTGATGGGTTTTTTTTAATTTCCTTGAAAAGTACATTATCTAAAGCACTTAGCACTGTGGTAGCTAATAGCAAGCAAAATTTAAACAGAGAAGCATTAGTGATGTGTAAAGCAGATCTCAGTTTGTCTGCTCGACATGATTCTGTGTTTCCACTGTCTTTTCTCCTTTTTTTTTTTGTGATGTTAAACATTTTAATTTACACTGAATGTATAAATGCTGTAAAAAAGCAAAATTACCACAAGAAATAGATTATTTCTCAGTTTGGAAAAGTACTCAAATTTATGGCCATGGATGTTTCCTGTTGCCTATTTTAAAATTGTTAAACTCCACTGACAGCAGAAATTTTTAGCATTATCAGTAAGAGGAGCCTGATCCTGTTTGTTTCAGCAGAGAAGATTTCTCCTACCAGCCTCAGCCAAGGAGCTCTATCTGCATGGGGAATCTTCTCTTGGTTATACAGGGCTTTACCTAAAAATCTTTATATATCTTGTGCTACACTTTCTTCAGCCAAGCTGCGTGACTAGGAGTAGACTAAACCCCCGTATTGTTAACAATCTGTCAGTTTTCACTTGATCTTTTTATTTTATCCCAGGGAGAACAGTTTTGCATGATATCTATGTGCCTGCCTCTAGACATACAAGCAGAGGAGACAAACTACTACATCACCTACAAGTAGCTATGCCTTCAAGAAAACACGTTTTTACCAGAACTTTTAGGTTAATACACTTATTTTACATGTTTGTATGAATCCTTTGGTCTAGCACACAATTGTATCTCTGATCTTCTCATTTTCTGCAGGCGTGTAGGAGTCAGCAATCCCTCCTCCCGAGGCCAGGAGTAATACCCCTTGCATGGCTCAGCAGAGGTGATAGTCTTTTACTGTGCGGCATCCTTCCACGTAAATCTTTATAAAATCATCACACAAGCTGGGCTGACAGGCTTATTTCCCCCCAGAGAACAATGTATATCTCTTTAAAGAAGCATGATGTGGGATCTGTAGAAGAGTGGAAAAAAAAGAGGCACAGAGAGAAAAGATTGTTTATTCAAAGGAATTGAACACCCTTCCACAGCCTGCAAGAACATGCTTTGGTTCAAAGTGCAATAACTAGGCTTGTATTGTTTGGTATAAACTATTTACAAGTCATATTCTTGAAAAGTGCTCCTTCGCATCAAAACCCAAAAGTAAGTAGATAATGTCAAGATATGCAAAGCTATTTACAAAGGTAACTTCCCAGATGAGCTGTTGTTTCTGCTGGCAATGAATCAGTTTCAGACTGTTCCCAACAGACAAAAAAAAAAAGAAAGAAAAAAAAGAAAAAAACAAACAACCAAACAAAAAAAACACCAAAAACCAAAAAAAAACCCAAAAAACCCCACCAAACAAACCCAAGAAAAACAAACAAAAAAACCCCAAACAAAAAAAACCAAACAAAAACCACAAGAGGAACAAAAAATCTTATTTCAGTTATCTCTTTAATATAACCCAGCCCATTTGCAAAGGAAGATTACAGATTCTCCTTTCTTCAAAGATAATAAACAAGAGGAGGCTACCTCTTTATTCATAAATCCAAGTCAGGCTTTTGGTCAGGTCTGAGCCTAAAACAAGCTCTCCTTATCTCTCTCTTGGCTTCCTCCTGAAGCAATGCTCCCACTGCTTCCCTCACTGTAGAGTTATTTATATAAAATGTGCAAATGTACTTTCTTACACATGGCTATGGATGTGTATGCACATGCATTGCTTTGTTCCTTTTAATTCAAATACAGTAGTGATCATCTCCATTTATGCAAAATATCTTCAGTTACTTGGGCCAGCTAATGTTCAGTGCTGACCTACGACTGGGCACAAGTGTCCTAACACTTCAGGCACAAATTAAAAAAGGCACTTACCTGCACCCTCAAACAGTTTGAATAAGACAGAAATTAAAAAGTAATTATTCTCTGCATGAGCCTGGCAGCAGCACCTTTTAACATCATGATTTCAGATCAGAAGGAGTTATATTATTTAGCTCTCAGTGTCCTCATCTTTTATGTAGAATTAGTCATTTGCTAAGGTGATGTGTATGTATGCCTAAACTGGACATTGTCTGGGGGACACCTTACCTATCCTGTCCTTTTTTCCTCAGATTTTTTTTCATATGCTGCTGTGATGGTTTTGTCTCTGTCCTACTCTTAACTCCATGTACCGGCACAGGAGTCGCTGGAGTTTAACTCCGGGCATGTGAGCTGACTTCAGGGTGTTTCTCTTAGAACAGCTCTGCTGGAGCTGTCCTTACAATGCCATTTAAACGTTTATGCCTTCTGAGGAAAGATGACTCTCCATGGAATAGTCTCCTGAGCTGTACATTGGAATGGAATGAAACATGGATCATCAAGGGGGAAAAGGTAAATTACTGCTATCAGAGTTGAAACAAACAAACGAAACTATAATAATAATAATAAAAAAAAAAATACTGGTAACTAGAGCGTCAAAGCTATTACTTGTGTAGTTGACTACAGCATAGGGTTATTTACCTTTTAGGGCCTATTTTATTTTTCTATTGTCTTAGCAATACTCAGTCTTGGTTACAGAATTAAACTATTTCCTTGCCAATGTTCTAGGTCTAGCCCTCTATTTTGATATTGGTTTTGACTCAACGTCAAAGGATCTGAAAATATTTGAGTTTTCAGGCAATCTTGTAGATTAACTTAACTTAAATATAAACTCAAATATAAACTGCCTTCCAAAAAAAATCTCCCTTCTAAGTACTAAAACTCCTAGAGTGGTAGGGGAGTAGGGGAGATGACAAGAAAAATACTTACAACAAATAATTCTTTAGAAATCAATTTTTAAAAACTAATATAAAAATTAGTCTGAAGTATTCTGTTAAGAATACCTAAGTCAGGAGTGAGAGAGCAGCAGACGTATTTAATTTTTTATATTCACCTTCACATGTTCACCTCTCCTCTTCGGCATGTCCGTGAATACCACTTTCATGACCTTGTTTCAGACTTTAGTTCCTCTTGTTCTATTGCTCTACACCTGAGAACCGTGGAAAATGGATTAGAAGACATAGATGAGAATTTTTTTGTGTTTAGAAGCAGCAGTTTGGCAGTGAAATAAAAAAGAAGCAGATAATTAGCCAGTAATGAAGAAAGAGATGGTAATCAGCAAGTTTTTATGCCCTTAAGTCTTGCTGTGATGTATGTATCTCACATGTGATGCTGTATTGATTTTCTATTCTTGCTTTCATAATCTACGTACAGGTAATACTGTATTTCCTGGGACACCCTGGGCTTCAGAAGTTTTGTAAAGGCAAGCTCTGCATCCTGTCAGTGATGGCACCAGCCAAAATGCCTTTGCTATATCAAGAGGCAAGAGCATTTCTTTACTGGAAGACAAATTCTTAGCAATAAATACCTTTAGTTCTATGACCATAGCTGATGTTTTTATATTATTGTCTTGGTTTTAAAAGACAGGTGTCTGTAAGGAAGGCAGGAACCTCCCTTGGAATGGAAAATGCAACCTCCTTCCCTTTCGATTTCTATAATTTTGAAATTAAGGGGCTTTCAGGCAAATGTATGAGGAATAGGAATAACAGTTCTTTACT
>VZTH01002843.1:114402-183736 GCA_013397815.1 Aleadryas rufinucha
CTAGGGGCCCTGCCCAACCCCCTCTTCCTAGGTAAAAGGGGGCCAGTTGGCCAGGGCTCCTCCCCAGTGAAGTCCTTTGTCTCCCACAAGTACCTTGGCAATGACTCCCTCTCAGCAATGTACATGTGTGGGGAAAAAATTCTTTCAAAAGAAAAAGAAAATAAAAAGAGAACTCTTAAAACCCCAACAATTATCTATCATACTACTCTTTTAGGAAAATCTGACAGAAGATGAGCACAACTTTTATCCTTCAAAGAAGCTTTGTCATTAAATTCTGAGAACTTAAAATAGATAATAGATTACTGTGAGGGTCAATGAAACCCTACACATTAAGGTATCAGCCTGTTTTTCAAATTTTCCTGATGGGGTTCCTCTGAAATGCACATTTTCCCCATTTTCCTGATGGGGTTCCTCTGAAATGCACATCTTTTTGACTGTTCCTATCTGAAAGTTCTCATTACGCTCTTTAATTTTAAATTACTTTTACTTCACATTGTTACTTAAAATATATTATTCCTCTCTTTTACAACCTGGCACCATTGTTGGAGGACAAGCAAGTTCACAGAAAATGGGACAAAGCCAGTCAGATTAAAAGATATAAATAGTTATTTAGCAGAATATCTAGCAGTCAATACTGAATCTATAATAAGCATAGCATTCAAGTCACTAAAGATTGTTGTATCAGTACAGAAAATTTTGGTGTGTAAACATGCCATCATTTAATCCAATTGTCAATGATGAAAAATTAAATTCTTCGCTTATCTGGAACTGGAATTGCCCTACAGAAAAAAATATGATTAAGACTATCCCTGTATGTCTCTTGCCATGTTATTTACTCTGTCCTTGCATACATCATTATATGTATACACAAAGAAAGGCTCATTTTTCATTCTGTAAAATAAGAGAATGAATACCTTCTAATACCACATGGTACTGGGAATTAGGGCTACTTCTCTACTTTAAATGTGACTTGAGAATAATGGATTCTAGTAAAGTAAGTGAAATTACTTTTACATACAGTAAAAGTAGCCTATGTAAATGAGGTATACACAATATATGTATATATATATTGTGTCTCTGCATAAATAACAAGATGTACACAGATGACACAAAGTAGTCAAAAAGTCCAGCATCATATGCTGATTTCTCAGTGTTTTAACAATATACTTGTTGAGCTTGTTTTTAATAAATTCAGCTACTTTTCATGAACTGAGACCAGTAATTTATAGAATTTTCATGTGCTACTGAAAAACAACCATTAATTTTGTTACTGTAACTGTTGGATGCAATATTCACCTAGAATGCCCATTATCCAAGCTGTATTAGTTAACTAAATATGCTGTTTCTTCCTTTTCTATTAGCTAAATATACAGGATGTATGAGTTACTGACTATTTAAAGAAATGAGCAATGCAGGACAAGCTTGTGCAGTCTTGCTTCATTTTATGCACAGTTAATAAACCACACAGTTGTTAAAAGCTGTTGTTAAAGCTAGTTAATTGTGGAGAGTCCACTCTTGAGACTAGTACAAGAAACTGTTCTTTTCATTTGTTGTGAATGCATTGCTCTATGTACCACTGAGGACTTGTCAATAGAAGGGAAAAATTAAAAAGAATTTCTAAATTTTTCTGAATTTTACTTGTTAGATTTTCTTTTATTTTTTTCTTTGCCAAACTAATAGTGAAATCCTTCATTTTTAGGTATTTTGAAAAAATATTTTTGTTATAAATTCTGAGATTTACAGAAAAATATTTTAGCTGGACAAAAAATAAAAGTACTTGTTCAAAGAATGTCAATACACAACTTCTTTGTTTTCTTTAATAGGAGGAAGTCATGATTTATTTTTGTCTAATATATCTGTAGAAAATTCTTATTTATTCACCATTGTCTAATTCTGAACATACAACCAGGGATGCAACAGGAGTGCAGTACTGGATACCACCCACAGTCCCCACATCATCATTGTTAACTAGCTTATTTACGAAAAACAAACAAACAAACAAAAACCTCTCTTAAACTCCTTTCTCCACTTTCTTAAAAAATAAATTAGATTTACGATATTCTCCCACCTTTGAAGACTTTGAAATATAAATTACTTTTGTTTGTCTATAGGACATATATATGTAGATGACTAGCCTGTAGCTGATATAATGTATTCATTTACTCCAGAGTAATCAAAAGTCTGCATATATACACCAGCAGTGGTTTGGAGCTTTACAGTAGACAACTAAAATCTTAATAAAACAGGAAAAGAGAATCATGATTCTTTAATATCCATGTAGCTTCTTCAAGAATATCTCTGGAAAGTCCCTTCTGTGAGTCCAGGTAATTGTCCATACCTCAGTTCCTTCACCATTAAAAATCAAACAATAGTTGCTGCTGCCATGCTACGCTCAGCAGCAAGTTAAAAAGCCCAGATTCTCATTTTCATCCCTACTACTGTATTAAATTTTTATTCAATGCGTAAATATCTATTCAGAGTTAGTAAGAGTTTTGCTTCTGATTCAACGAGATGTTAGTTGTCTGTAATGTAGTTGAACTGAAAGCCCCTGTTCTCCTGGAGACAACGGCCAGCAGTAATCAGATCCGGTGGTAACAGTGATCTTCTGGCTGTGATTGACATGCCTCTCACCACATCCTTTAATTTCTCCAGGTTATAAAATCATTTGGTTTTGAGAGTTCAGTTATGAAATTAAAGCAACAGTCTTCCTTTGTGTTTAGTTGGTTTAGATGGGCAGGCTAACTAAGCTAGTTAGATACCCAGCTAACTAAGGCTGAGACTTGTTAATATCTTCAGGATTAACAGGGTCAAAAGGTTTATGAGTATGTAAATATACCTAAATATACAAACATACAAGTATAGATAGTTCAAAAGCAATCTAATGATCATTGTGGTACCAGTGGAGACAACACGCTCCACAAGACCAATTATTAAGGACAATAGGGAACAACCAATCATTGTTTTTTTAAACTAGTTCTAGTTACAATAATTTGGCATGGGGGCAGGGAGGAAAGAGACAAAGGTCTCCAAGGACAGGAAGGGGAGTACACCCAGATCTTACTGGCGAGTAAACATGTCAGAAACTAAGAGTCAACTATAGTAAAAAAAATCTGAAGCTCTAATTCTTTAATGAATAGGAACTTTTCAGCTATGAAAAACTGATGGAAAACAATACCAAATTGGAAATTAGCTGATTTATTCCATTGTAGTCCATAAACATAACAGCTAAAGGTTTCCATAGAGCCACTAACTCATAAATGCACAAACTATTCAGTGAAGTACACAGTAGTCCAGTCAACAGTTACAAAGCTTCAGACACATAATACTGGCAAACTACTATAGCTATGGAAACTTTAATTTGTATTCTCCATTTATTTTTATTTTAGGTTTACAATGCAAATAGCCTACAATATAATTTTCTGTTGCACATTCTCTCCACCACCCCCCATTTAACTTAAAAGGAAAACAAAAACTGTACTGAAAGGTGGTTTACCACAGCAAAGTACAGAAGTACTTTTCTATGGTCTCAGCTCACAAATTTTTTTTTTCTTCTTTATTGCTTCAAGTCTGCCTCTTAAAATGCATGTATTTCTCCCACTTAAAACCAAAAACATTTAGAATAAATATTGAGGTAAATTACAGGTAATGCACAGTAGCTCCACCAATACATGGCAGACCCAAATGTTCAAACTAGATACATGCTTCCATGGTGAGTAGGTTGCAGAGTTAGACTCTGATGCTCTCAGGATTTTTTTATTATTATTATTATTTTATATAGATAGATAGATAGATAGATAGATAGATAGATAGATAGATTTTTTTTATTATTATTATTTTTTATTATTATTATTTTTTTAGAGCTCTGGTTGCCTGCCCATGCACTGGAAGTTCAGCTTTTCCGATATGGATTTATCAGCCATGAAGAGAAGCCTCTGTGTACTGCATACATGGTACCATGCATTGAACTACCAATAACATCACCTATAACATCACGATTTCTTGGACATGATTTTATAAAGAGTTCAGCACTATTTCCAGCTNTTTATTATTATTATTATTTTAGATAGATAGATAGATAGATAGATAGATTTTTTTATTATTTTTTTTTTATTATTATTTTTTTTTAGAGCTCTGGTTGCCTGCCCATGCACTGGAAGTTCAGCTTTTCCGATATGGATTTATCAGCCATGAAGAGAAGCCTCTGTGTACTGCATACATGGTACCATGCATTGAACTACCAATAACATCACCTATAACATCACGGTTTCTTGGACATGATTTTATAAAGAGTTCAGCACTATTTCCAGCTGGGAGTTCTCACAAGTCACATTCTAGCTTAGCCTATGCCAAGCAGTGTTGCATACATGCAAAGCAAAATCTATCAAATTATGTCAATGCAGGGACAAACCCTAGCACAAATTCCTGACTCCTATTTCATTACTTAGGACACATCCCTTATGCCCTCTAAAATTTGAGCATAACTTAAGATGGTAAAACTTAATCACACAAATTGATATACGTATCATGTCATTCATGGAAAAAATAAGGAAATAAAATCAGTTGTCTCTGGTCCATGTTCCCAGCACTTCTGGTTTTGGCCTCAGGATAAACAAAGCTTTCTTTGGTGTCTCTGGCTTGATCAGTGGTATCTTTTGCTTCACAGTGCACTGGTTTCATTGCTTTCATGTTAACTAATCATTAACTAATGAAGAACAAGTAAATCTACAACCGTTAGAGAGTGCTGAAACAAAATAATGAAATCAAATCTTTACACTGAAGTCTTCTTGAAGTCTTATTACACTGGTAAGAAAAGGCTTATTTTTTCTGTTAAATCTGAAATACCATAACTGTGAAACTCTCATTTTACTCTGACATTTAGTTTTCCAGCCGAAACCAAGAAATCTACAATTTGTGAGAGAGAAATGAAAGCATTTCTCAGATCTTTTGCTTTCTTTATTCTCATTGAAATTCACAGCCCTGGAAAAATTCAGTTCCACCTAACTGCCTGCTATTTCTTCTAATCATTTTGCAAGTTTCCTTAACCTGGAATATCACAAACAGGAAATGCCTTGCCACTCTCTACTAAATGTGTTTTGGTATCTGGAGGCAATGATGTTGGCAGATAATACATCAGTGCAGATGGCAGTTGGTGTTCAATGCAAACCACAGGTCAATGTGCCACACTGTTAGTAGCCATCATAAATTATTAAGAGGAACTACCTATGACACTTTCAGGATGTGTGTTAGCCCTACATGGAATGTTTTTTATCACAATTCATAAATATCTTCTTAATTACATGCAAAGTGACACAATCGTGCAATAATCTATAGCTGTTCAGGATTTAATCAGAAATTATTGAAGGAACAGAAAAAAATCTGTTTCTGGTTTTTGCCACTTTAACCTTTCAGGCTGAAATGCTTGACTTAGGCAATTCATTTTAATTGCTAAAATGAGTTCTTGACCTGTGTGTGAAATGTACAACCTATCTCTTAATTTCTGCATGAAAACTAATCAAATGTAAATTGATAAGAACATTTCTGGTAATTCACATAAAAATTGTGTGTATGAGTTCTTCCAAGGCTGCCATTCCATTTCTTTTAGAATCAAAATGGTTTTTTAGTACCAGGAAAAGACATTTCTAGGTCCTATATTGTAAGACATAGTGTTATTATAAAATAAAGCTTTGTCTGAGCAATAGCAAACACTCAGTAGGTTCCTAGACTCTAAATAGCTCAATTTTACCATTAATGCAATGCAAAACAGCTGCTGTTCACCTAATTGAAAGGGCTTTCCAGATATGTGTCCTTGTGCACTCTATATAGCATTTGGTCCATATGATCCCATATGTGTACTGTAATCCAGTCTGGGTGGATTACCTTTGATGTGAGGGACATCCTGAGCCTGATTGATTCGAGGGACCAACAACAACCCAGTAAACCTCTTCAATAGATTTTAGCATCAGCTGAATATTGCCTAATACTTGTTGTAACCTTTCTTAATGGAAAGAGAAGTTTCATCAGTTTGGATTAGTTAAAAAACTTTTGGTGTACTACTTAAGCGGTTGTTGATTATTACAGACATTTGTACTTCAGTTATATTCTGAGACACAGCCTCTCTTCACAGGGCAAGTAATCCACTTCCAATCAGCCTGGTAATCATCCTTTTTTTTTGCCCTAGCCTGATGATGTCTTTCTTGCTTTGGGTGAGGAACTGTATGCAGTAGTCTGTGTGTGGCCTGAAAAATGGAAGACTAAGGGGAATATTCAGCCTCCTGGCTACAGTCACTCCAGGTCACTCTGCTCACATCTGTTTAGACACCTATTAGTGCCAGAGTTCTCTGATTTTCCCAGAGACCAAAGGCAGGAAAGTCTTTTTGTCACAGGAGCACTTTCCAGCTTGCCAGATACTGTCCTTTTTCCTCTTTTAGAAGATAGGTGCAATAGTTACCTTCTCCCTTCATCGGAGACTTTTACCAATCTCCACAACCTTTCAATTATCATTGAGTGATATATGAATATAAAATATCCCCCAGATGTTGCAGAACAACAAAACTCCTATGAAATCATGTCTGGCTGGCAGATGGGTGCCTCCATATCCTACAGGAGGGAATCTCTGATCTCTATCACTCACCACTTCCTTCTGGAGCTCATGCTCACAGAGTACTTTGAAAACTATTATCAGCAGGTCAAAATTTCTGTGTGTGTGTATATATATATATATATTTTAAAGCCTTAAGCTATGGTTTATACATGTTGCTTTTGAAAATTAATTACAAAACCATGTTGACCTAAATTGACCATGAGAAAACAAGTTAGATCAAAACTGGGAGCCTGTCTCAACTTCAGCTCTGTGTGAGCACGTCTCTTCTTCCACTTGAGTAAAATAGATAGCAATTACTTCACAGAAATGACACTTATAATTTGGGTTGAAAAGTTTTAGCTAATTTTCACTTCAGCGATTTCACTGTAAAAATCTCATATCCCTGCTCTTTGCCAATGCCTATATTCTGTGACTAACTAATGTTTCTCCATGTGTTTCAGTTTCAAGTCATATTGAGCCCACAATGACTAGCTTTTCAGACTTTTCTCCTGTCAGATTACTGATACCTTTTACTAAAAAAACCTGTCAGACTCATAACTTCAATGTACCACAAAGTTTTACTTTATAATTCTCCACAACTGATGTTGAACAACTTGACTTCAAAGGTCTGTAAAATCCGCTGGAATTCTCTTTTGGTGAACATGGTATCAATTAAATACTATCACTTTATCTACATAAATTGTCCTGGTAAGATCTGTGACACAATTAATTAAAGGAACTTACCCACAGATATTGATATAGAATGAAAGATATCTGATTGTGTGCATTGTACTCATTCACATTTTGCAAAAGTATAGTCTAAGTAAATGTTGGCTATTAACTACTTGGTTTAATTAAAAATTTTTCCTCTTTCCCTCTTTTTCCCTAATTGTTTTAACATCTCTCCATAACTATGAAATCTCTTAACAAACACAAATCTGTTTCCCCCGCTTAATCAATATATATTCTCATGCTACATAAACTTTTCTAAACTTCTAGGGTTATTCTTTATTTAAACTGTAGGGTTTTCAAAATACAAATTTTATTTATTGCTCTATCTCAAAAATAGCATGACATATATATTTAAATTGGAAGCAAAAAGAATGTTCCTGAGAGAAACTAATCTTCTTGGCTTCATAACAAAGCAATCACACTAAGAAACAAAATAAGAAAAAGAACGGGAAAAAACACCAAACAAAACAAAATATACAAAAAGCCCCCTTTACTAATTTCAGAACATTGAAGATACAGCATATATTACATTTCTTCTTGGTGACTGTGTCTCAAGAATATTAAAACCATATATAACCAAAGAAGTTGAAAGATTAGGAAGGATTCTGTAAACCATCAACTCTCATCTGATACTTACGATTTTCCTTCTTCTTAGCCTTCTCAAGACACCTAAAGACTTATCAGCTGGAACATCTTGTAATCAATACATAGTGATTTAAATTATTTTCTCCAAATTAAGATTGTTTCTAACACTCCTGGGATTTCTAGAGGAAACATCACACTATAATACATAACTGCAGACTTTACATGGTCCAGTTTCTTATTATGTTTCTTCATTTCATATTTACATTTAATGCTTGATCTTCAGGTTGAAAATATAATTTTAAGACTTACTACATTTTTATAGATATCATTGTTGCAAAATAAGAGAAAGATTCAGAAAGGAAATATATTTAAGTACTACCTAAAAGATTCTATATTCCATTAAACAGTTTATCATCTAAATAGGTAAATTTCACAAGCTAAGTAATAGACTTCCAATTTTAAAACCTTCCCATTCATCTACATAACTGTCACAGCTACTGCTAATTATTTGTTGCATGCACAAGTTTATCCAGATGCTTATATGGACTCTAAATTGATTGTGCATGCAGCATAAACAGCATGCTTCTTAGGCATTTTCCTGGAAATCATTATTACTTCTTTGCATCTCATGACTTAATATGCTGAACCTATAAATTTGGCCAAGATTTGCCCTTAGTTTAATTTTCTTCAGATCTGAAGTACAGATTTGAAAAGGATAACAACATAAAAACTACAAATCTTCCAGAACTGTATAGAATAAGGCTGAGCCTTGCCTTCAGTGATTTCAGTCTTTTGTGACTTACAGAGACAAAAGACTCGCACAATGACTACAGCTAATGACTGATCAAAAGCCCAAACACATTGTGTTCTCCAGCAGACATAAATATGTTCTGTGTTCCTACTTGCTTTAAGGATAATAAGGACAATAGGGACTGCTCACATAGGTTAATGTTAGAATTTGCAATTTCTTAGCTCTCTCTCATTGCATTAACCCTAACAGCATATTCCCTTCTTTTACAGGACTACTTTTCCTCTTCATTATTATAGCATTCAACTTGAAAATACAGAGTGTTTGGGTTTGTTTGCATACACTCTAAACCTCTAAATTCTGTCAATGGGCTTTGGATTACATCTTTTTCTCCCAGTTCCAACTAAACTTGGTGTCATACACAGTACCCTGATTTTCTGAAATATCCCTGTTCAATAAGCAAAAGAAACATACAATGTCAGAAAAAGAGTGCATTTTTAACTGAAGGGGTTTTGTTCCCTAGTCCACGAGATGGGCTTAAACAAATAAATAGAAAGAAGAACTTGTGTTGAAGAGCCTTTTCAATTTGCTTCAGTTTAGCTAAAGTGGCAGATGGTAGCTATCTCTGTTCTTGTCCCAGTCCTGCTCTCTGTATGGCTTCTCTCTGCTGTTCAAAGGAACTCCACACTCTATACAAATTTCAGAAAAAGGAATATTAAGGTGGTAGCTGAAAGAAGTGCTTTCATGAAAAGCAGGAAGCTGCTTTGCAGAGAAAAAACAAGCTCCTTGTTGACGGAACAGGACGGGGCAGGGGGCAGAGTAGTGCGGGTTTGAGTGGCAACAGAATGCACCAGAATTTGAGTACCCACCCTAAAGCACTTACTAATATTTGATTAAGCCTAAATTACAATAATACTGAAATAAAAATGGATGCAAATGTTTCTGAGTCTTTTACTACATTAAGAACAATTTCTCACCTCACATGGTACTTTGTTGAACAGGAAATTGTTTGTGCATTTCCCAGGACAAATTGTATATTAATATTTTGTGAATGCTCATTTCATTTTAAAAAATAATGAGTTCCATATGATTCTTTAGTTCACTTTAATTAGCATAATCAATCCAAATTAATAACGTACATTCTGGTATAAATATCTAGTGCCTTGAAATACTAATTTCTCAGAATTTAAGTAAAACTAGGTAATTCTCTAACTGCAATTTATTCCAATTTTAAAAGAACTTTTTGCATAGATAATTACATACATTTTCAGTAGGTAACTTCCACATTTTAATTTCTACCAAATTTATCCACTGTAAAATAATTAAAGATTCTATTTCCTACTGTCACTTCACTTACAAACAGTTTGCTTCTGACATATCTAAGGTTTGAATACCCTTCAGATTACACTGTGCATATGCAATAATAAGATATCCTGAACTACTGGACTTCTACTAAACATGGAAAAAAGCTAAGAGAAGAATGGTAATTTATTGGGTTTAGATTACAAAATAAAATGGCTAAATACTAATGCAAAATGGATTTGCAAAAGGTCATGATTTTTAATTCTTCTGAATTTTTCTAATTTAGAAACAATAATGCTTCAAAGGGGATTTTTTTCCTTCCATGTTCCCTTTCACTTAAAAAAAATTAAAAAGAAATTGGAGAACAGAATCAAAACACTGATTTACTCTCTCCCTTCTTTCTCACTGAAAATTAAAAGGAAAAGTTTAATGGTCAAAGAGAAATGAAAGACAGGATAAGAATGAGAAGTGGAAGGTAAAAGTGGGATTTGAAATGAATGTTTTTAATGAATTTTCCAGAAGAAAGGGAGGTAAAAGCATGGAAAGAACATTTAAAATCTTCACTTTGTCTCTGGTTGCTTTTTTCCACAAATATAGCTTCTTCTCTAAGATAAATAACCATAAGAGACAGGGAATCAGTAGAAAGACAAGCCCTTAAATCCTAAAAAGAAGTTACAATTTTGAAAATAAGCACATATCTCTGTTTCAAAAGCCTTTTTTTCTTTTACCATTTAAAGAAAAAATTAATTCAATGTCAAAGTGTTGACTAGAATATTTTAGTGGGATTTAGCTTTCTCACTAAATTTATACAGTTACTTTCCTCCAGTACTATTTATCTTTGCAGCTGATCAGGAGATATGTACCTGAAGGAACACATAAGAACTGCTTTACGACCCATCAACTGGAAGAGTTAGAGGAAAAAAACCAACAACGCCAAACAAAACAGGTTTATGTGTCCCTTTATGTGCTTTTCTCCACATGAACTTTCCTAATCATATGAAGAGAGGGATCAAATAAACAAATTCTGAAATATCAAAGCTTTTTTATTTTTAAAGTTATTTAAGGCAGACAAGCATGAGTTACCAATATTTTTGTCTACAGTTTTATCCATAAAGAAAATTCACCCTTTATTTCACCCAAGCAATCAGCTGAATCTAAAGTTTTATGAGGTTTTTTTTTTCTATTAGGTAAACAAAATATTTTTGTGACATATTATATAAATAATACTTTCTTTCCTCTAAATGTCAACAAATTAAAACAACCACTGGTGCTTAGAATCCCAAATCTCGTTTTTGCTAGCACTCTAGTCTCTTGTGGCTAAAGCAGTGTGTTGTGAGATAAGGGCTTATATTCACAGATTCACAGAATATTCTGAGTTGGAAGGAATCCACAAGGATTATTGAGTTCAGCCCTTAAGTAAATGTGTATTGGGATTGAACCCACAACCTTGGTGTTATTACTACCATGCTCTATTCTGTCTGTGGGTCTTTCTCTTCTCTTTACCTTTCATAGGTAGGTAATTTTCCTAGTTCGTCATGTATGTAGCTCCAGAAAATATTGGCACGGTGCTTTCAGATAGAAATCTGAATTTCTGTCTTAAGGAAACCCCTTCCAACAACAAAATTTACTTCCACTTTTACTTCCATTAACTTTGGAAGCTGCTCTGTGTTTTGAATGCTGGCTCCTATATTTTCAGTTATCTATTCCACAAACCACTGTATTTACCTCTCCTATCTGTCCTGGATATATGGCAAAGGTTATGTCCGTAAGCTTCAGAAACACTTCCATTATCCCTGGGAGCAAACATCCAGATGCCCATATTTCAGGATAGGTTTCTGAAGTACAGCAGGGACTGAAAGCCTTTTCTTTCTCAAAGGAGAAACTTTTGCTTTTCACTTCCATCTGCACTAGCCCACACTCCTACAGCTTACTTAAAACAAGTTGGTGATAATTTGGTCACAAGATAAACTGATTCACCTCATTAAAATGGCAAAAGAAACCCCCCTAACTTTGCAGAAAAAACAAAACAAAACAAAACAAAACCAACAAAGGCTGCATGGAGGGCTTAGCCAGGTTAAAGATACAGAATATTAAAGCCAGTACCAGGCAGGAGTAAATAATTCAACTGATAGCAGAGACAAGTACAGGAAGGAAGCAAACAAAAGATGAATTAAGTGAGCTGATAAAAAGGTACATTTTTTTCATTTCTCTTTTTTTTTTTTTTTCTGCTACTGCCAGCCAGTAATTTGGCACAAATGTAAAGAGAAATCAAAACAAATTAAACTGAGCAGGCGTTGTCAACTCATATTTAATTTTGAAGTCTGTTGCTTCTACAACAGACTTAAGAAGGGATTGTATGTTCTATTTCCAATTATACAGGCTAATCTAAGACAAGATATTGCCTCTACCTACATGCCACATCTTTTCTCAGTACAACTGACTGCTTGATTTGCTGACTATGGCTCCTAAGGCTGCTTGTAATATGCCAATGTATAGATAAGACATTAAAATTGTTAATTTTTGTTGATGATGTCAGTTTCAGTTGAAGGCATTAAGTAAGGCAGTAGCAGTTATGTTCTCCTTAGCAGAGACAAAGCCTCTGTCAGATTCTTTAGGATTAGGAACTGTGACAGTTTGCAGAGGCTAACCAGTGCTGCTTAGGTCTTCTATGAAAAGTTGCATCTTGTGTAGCCAGTGTGCTAGAGAGCTCCATGCTGATTGCCAGTTGCTTAAGCTTCTGTAAGGAAGCTTCAATCCTCTCTGAAGTATAAGAGAGGAGATCTGGAGATGACTAAGAAAAAACAGGTGTAAAATGGTTGAAGATGCAACTGAGGTATGGGGTACTTTATAAATGGGGAGTTAGCGGAGTGCGTCAAATAATTTCAGAAGTCTTGGCTAACTGACACGACCTGACAATTCAGCTCCTTATAGGGAAACTCTTAATACTTTTCTATGCTAGCGTGTGACAAAAACTGGCAAAAGAAACTGATGGCTCTGATCTCTTTGTCAGGAAGCCTCACTGAAGAGAAATAGTGACAGCCTCAATCACCCCTAAAATGAACTATTTTAACCAACTATACCACTTACCTCTATTGGCAAATTCATTTGACATGCTCAGGAACGGTCACAGAGAAGGCTGTGCCAGTGATGAATCCCACTGCTTTCCCACTATGCCGTAAGGCCAAAAAAGTTCCTAGGTCCTGACTATGGGAATGCCAAAGGTCATTCTTTGGAAAAGCATGTTTGAGAATCACAGAACTGTTAGGGTTGGAAAGGACCTCTAGAGATCATCTATATGTTTTATAAATGATTTCCCAAAGCATCACAAGCTCAGGAGGAGAAGGAAATCTCAAGCTTTTTTGATCTAGGAAAACAAACAAAAAGTCTTCTATGACCCAGAGAGAGTGAAAGAAACAGAGTTTTCAGGTTCTGCATGCTTTTTTTGCATGAGCAAAAAGTGCTGCTCCATTTGATCTGGTCCATTTTATCCATGCAATTTCAAAACTGCAAAATTCATAGGTATGGTCTCAAAATTGCATTACTGAGCAATTGCTTAGTTGAGCAAAAGATACATGCGGGGGCCAGTGTTAAAAAGAAACTGAACCCATCAAGATTATGAGATAGTTTGGGTGACAGCTATAGTCTTTGTGCTTGCCAAAGTAATTGTTTGCTCTTGTACATCTACTACGCATTTGCCAAACCTATTTTAAAAATATCAAACATTTGAATTTTCACTGCTTTTCCTGAGAGACCATTCCAGTTTAATAAATTTAGCTGTCAAGAAGTAAAAGACTAATTCTGAGTATTATCAGTTTCTTTTGCACAGTTTTGCCTACATTCATTCTCAAGCCTAAATTAGTTATTTTTTTTTATCCTGAAAAATTGCTTCAGAGTTTTGCTATTCTAGCACTGCAAGGTTTAAATGATACATGACTAACCTACATCAGGGACCAACTGGAAGTACTAAAGTTGGAACTACTGACTGTTTCTAAATATTGTATAATCTTGAGAGAATGAGAGGAAACACATTTTCTTTCAAAGGCCTCTGCAGAGAGAGCCCTCTTAGCATGTGTCAGATTACATCTCTGACATCCCTTTGGGTGAGCCTCAACACTGTTTAACTTCCTTCCAGAACAGTATGTAGCTCGATGTAAATGTTTACTTTTTCTTTTTTTCTTAAATCAAATTGTATGCAGTTTTTTCCCATAAATTTCACTACAGTGTATTTTCTAGTATATTATATTTAAGATATGTTGAGAGTGCTTTGGAAATGAAGTCCAGTCAACTGGAATGAATTGCTATTCATATTTTATTTTTCTCAATCTGAAAATAATAGCCAAAAATTTATAGACATATTCAATATTATCTTCTGTAAATCAATCTTCCAGTCATTCTTTAGTCAGAACAATACACAGAACAATTTTTCTTTTTTATGTTTGTTGTATTTTAAATAAGTTTGGTCATTCGCTTTGTGCTTGACTGTTTTGTCTTTTATTATTTGGCACCATTACTGCCTACTCACAATCTGGCATTATGACTTCAGACTTCATTGGTTAAATGGATTCTCTTTTTTTAGTACACATATTGGAAAAGTAAACAAATTATTCTGTCATATGATCCTTTCAACAAGTCGGAAAAAGATCATCAGGAAGTAAAAGGATTGATAGATGCTAATTTCTCTTTTGCCTCAATGGTTACAGTCAGATGGCAATCTGAAAAGATAATAAAAATAGAAGGCTACCTGAAACATAGTACAGACATAGCACTGCGTCACTGCCTGCTCTTTAGAGCGTTAGTGGTGTGAGAAGGTTCTGATTTGATAGCAGCTAATAAATTAATACATTTCAGCTGGTCAGCTTGATCCAATTTTAGAAATTAGGGTCTGTCATGAAGTCCAGTTTTGAGTTATCCAGAAAGAGCTGATTCAACTTCAGAGGATACAAAGAGGTTCTATCAGCTGATTAGCAGCTGCCTCTGGTCATTGTTGGTCAAATCTTAAAAGGTTTGCCATTAAACTGCTCCTTGCTTAAAAACAAGTATATCCTTTCTGTGGGTAGTGAGATATCTGTTCTCATACTTTAGTTCAGCAAATTAAAGTTATTAAATGCATTTTAAAATACTCAAAATATTAATATTACATTAATACTTTCAAGTATTTCTGTCTTGTTCTAAATGCAGAGAATATTGGCTCATCACTCCACTGTGCCTGAACTGAACTTGTTCCTTCACAAATGTATGGGTTTGAACCTATATTTCAGTATTTAGTTTAACTGGAGGAAACCTAATATGTTCCTATAAAATAGTATCTCCTAGTACCCTGTGAAAAATAGTAATTTAAACTCTTGCCAGTAACTGATATTAAGGTTAACCACTTCCTCAGGAATTCCATTAAGCTCGAGGTTGATTGATATAACCAAACCCAATTTGAGTAAAGTAATTTAACAGGCAGCAGATGATATTCACAGATGGGATTTCCCACTTGTGTCACTTTGGGGATAGAGCTAGTGTTATGAAAAAAATAAATCATACAATTTTTTAGATGCTTACTATAGGAACTCCCCTAAAGAACACTGAAACTGATAACATTTTTGTTTCAATACATTTAATCAATGCTTTCTGAGATAAAGGCAACCTTTCCAAAGAAATCAGAATTTAATCCAACTTAATTTATGCATTTTTTTGGATAGCAATACATCCAAACTACAGACAAGCATTGAAAACATATTGATTTAGCTGCCTTTTTTGATTACTTTTTTCAATCAGCCTGTTCACCTTTGTCACACACTAATGAGCAATTGTTCCACTTAAACTCCTAGCAGATCATCTATAAGCAAAATTAACAACTAAAATTACATAGTTTAGATGTAATAATAGAGAAAATGTGTTCCAAATACAAACCCACATTTTATTCTAGGTGTATAAGTTAATAAGTTAATATACAGAAAAGTTGTTTTTCAGTGGTCTTGTTATGTAAGGGTGTGAACGTAAATATGAACTGGGAATTTGTATCATAAAACCCAAAATACGAAGGTCATAAATATTTATTGTTCTTATTTAAATAAATACAATTGCTTACGTGAGTAGCAACAAAAGATCAGGGTCCCAGTGTTCACAGTGTTCAATAAATACAGGGAAAAATACATGGAATAGCCCCATTCCCCAGAAGCCAGAATAAGAGCATGCCTCACAACTTTGTAACTTTGAGTATTTACAGTTTTATCAACAACACTGGTTGGTTGGTTGGTTGTTCACACGTGTAAGACAAGGACATTGACTATAACATTATAATATATCCTAACAGAAAGAAGCACATACATCCCTTCTTGCCTGACATTGAAACCTACACGTTCCAAAAAACTTGCAATCTAAGACTCCTTCACACTGTAGGTTATGCATAACCCAGGCTTCCCACAAAAATGTTCCAGAGAACATGATTAAGATTTACTTTTAAGATAATCTATTGGGTTTTTTAGCAACAGTTGGTTTGGTTTTGTTTTTTAAATCATTAACACACTCCAATTTACAATGGTAATCCTGAAAGGAGGTACCAAACAGGTGAAAATTACCTTACCATTACTGTCAGCCCTCTATGGGCAGAAGAAGATCATTCATTAATTCTTGGCAACTGGTCTTTTGTTCATATTCCAGATAAGGTTACACTACTGCACCTGATTTGACTTTAAAATCCTGCTGCAGAGTTGTATTTTCCTACTATCTGAAGTAGACTGAAATACTGAGATTGATTTACATTACAAGTTATGCAATTGCTCTTTAAGCATCTGAAGAACTTTGTTATACCACCCTAAGAACTCTAGAGTTTGCTTTTTCACACCTTTCACTGCTTTGTACAGCAGGACAAGTCTGAATTTTTCAGTCATAGAATATATGGAGTTTGACTTGCAACTGAATTTCCCAGTTTTACGACAAATGAGGTTTCACTGAAAACTATGAGATCCAATTGCAACTCAAAATTGGTCTTTGCTGGCACAGTGCCATTTGGAACAGGGAGGAATAGGCAGTAGATGACCTGTTTCTAGCTATGTTCTCCTCTGAGGGGAAGCAATATGGGTGAATAGAGTACCCCCAGCATATGTAATTCGGAACTTGAACTGAAAATGAGTGTGTTATGTTTTACACACTTGACTATGAACTTCATCTGCTCAGGTACAAGTGCAATTCTGCTTAGCACAGAAGGTAGGCTTTAGGGGGAAAAAAAAGTTGGGTTAGATCCAACTCAGCTAAATCCCTGCACATATTTGAGCTACTATCCTAGCTGTTATAACTAAGTCCCTAGAACTCAAATTAAATCTCTCCCAGTCTGATTCTCTTGCACAAAGCCTTCTTTTACAAAACCATAATTTGCAGATTATCCTTCTTTTCAATGACCAAAGCAGAAATCTATCAAGTTAAATTTTGGTGTGTGGAGTGTGCAATTGGAATACAATGTCTATAAACATTAATTTTATCACACTGAACCTTATTATGTTTCAGGTATAAAATGGAGGGAAAATAGAAAAAGTTAAGTACAAAAGAAAAAGGGATGAAAGTCATAATTAAGCACAACAGAATGAGAATGAATTAGCAAATGCTCTCAGTGTACTGTGTTCATAGCAAGAAGAGAAGACGTTCATTTGATTGAGGGGCTCATTTTGCAGCCCAAATGATGTTAGGGATATTCAGTAACCTTTTTGGGCAATGGCGTTGAAACTGGCACCAGTCATAGACAGTACTGCACTGTGCCATTGCAGCTGGGTAGGAATCCAAGTGCTAGCTTTTTGAAAACCTAACAAAGATTCTTTTGGAGTCTTTACATTTCAATGTAACTGAATTAAAGTACTGACACATTCCAGTCTATCTGTCATCCTTTCTGCCAATGCAGGAGCTTTAACAGTAATGGATATTGCATTTTTCCGGGGTAGTTGCTTAGAAAACATTAGCATTTTCACTAATTTTGGGTTTTAATAACTACTATATCAACTAAATAAGTTAGAATAAAGAACTGCTTTAAAAAAAAAAAATCCACTGTGAAATTCTGTGTGAACTATACCTATCAAGAAACAATGATGTAAGAAAATTTCCCTTCTCCTTAACTATACATAAAGAATTTATTATAAACAATTGAAACATTGTTCTTCTGATCATTTTCCCAAGGTAGGAAAAAAAATCAAAAAGATCATTTTATAAATATTGTGGAATAGTTACACATTAAGGACAAGATTGCAACGCTCTTACTCACTCTGAATAGTAAAGTTGATCATAACTGGTTTCACTGTAGTCAAAGGGATTGCCTACAAAAAGAAGGCAGTTTTTATATAAGAAAAATCTAGATCTAGGAAAGCAATAAGATTATGTGACTGAAAAATATACACAGATAAATGTCACAGTGACATTTACTGTTTTCTACAAGCTGATTCATGAAAAGCTCCTTTGGTAGATAACCAAGAAATATTGTGACCAAACGAGATATTTAGAGAAAAGACTGTATGTCATATACTCACCAAAGACAACACACACACAATTTTGTTTTGCTGCATCACAAAGTATAACTACTAGG
Source organism: Aleadryas rufinucha (assembly GCA_013397815.1). Classification (NCBI taxonomy): domain Eukaryota; kingdom Metazoa; phylum Chordata; class Aves; order Passeriformes; genus Aleadryas; species Aleadryas rufinucha. The sequence goes on from VZTH01002843.1 coordinate 132,904, forward strand.
GGGTGGAACCCAAAACATAGACTCATTCTCTTAATATTTTAGTCACAGCAGCAACATCCATGTGATATCTCTTACACATCAACCTGTCTTCATTTTTAAGTGATGTCATCACTTATCACCTCTCAAATATTATGTACCCATTACTGCTATACTCCCTTGTTCCACAAATCAGATTTAACATGATTTCTCTGTTCACTCAACAGCCAAAATAATTTTCTATCACAGGGCTGTACTTCTAAGGTTTGTAGCTTTGCAAATTTCAGAATTCAGAGGGACCTAATCTTACTTTCAAGCAATTTCAAGTGCAATTACAGTTCTACCTAAATATTTAAAATTCTCTGCAAATTGAACCTGTTACAGCTAGGTCTCAGTTTACAAAAAGTAGATAACAGTTGCAAAAATACCCAAATCCTATGCGAATTCTTTGTGTGGTCCAAATATAAAAGCAAGCTCTTTTTTCCTGGAGATCTATGACTGTGATTTTTCAAGTCTGTCAGACTTTCCTACAGCTCATCTTTGTCAGCAATTTGACCGAAGTTTTCTTTGGAGGACACCTTTCTTAAATGACAAGTAGGTAGCTAGCCACCTATTCTATCTGCCTATTTTATTCTGGAATCTTTTTAGTTGTGTTTCCTTAGATAAATAGAGAATATCCTTACAGTGGGCCAGAATTTTCAAGGAATTTACTCTTAACGAAAATACATCTCTGCTCTTACTATAAAAGCAAGTAGAACAAGATACTTCATGAAAATTCAGAATCCATCCAGTAGGACAGATGAGATACAGTGTAGAAAATTTTGCTTACAACATCTTTCCAGTCTTGGTCTCCATCTAGCAAATTTCAGTGGGTTTTTTTGGCTGCAAAAAAACATACACACTTCTCTTCATCTCTAGGAAAAGCCTCTTGGTCACTTGTCTTGAGTTTGGCAATTCATGGCAATTCATCTGGTCCTGCCTTAGGGATCACCCCTATGTGTTTTCTTTCACTCCTCTCTGCCACAAGACTATACAGTGAAATTTTCCCATCCAAGCCTACCCTCAGCTGTTGAGTGGCATTTTGGGATGGTGCTCCCTTTGCACCTTGGAACTTATGTTGGCACAATCTGCTCCACCTGGACAAGGCAAACAAGCACACTGGCTTTTCTGGATACCTACAGAAATTTCTTGGACACAACATGAAACACATATCCTGATGCTGTTCATTGTCCTGTTCTGGGTGGTTTTGGGTTTTTTTATGGGGGGGAGGGCAGTGTCAGATTTTCTTTAATTTTATTTGACCTTCATTTCGATATCTAGGGGTTTTTTCCCACTTTATATTTCCCCAGGCATTTTCCCTGAATCACTAATTCACTTCGGTTCAGCAGAATTTGCTCCCATTTTATTAAAAGCACTCCCATCAGTGACAATTTTGCTGTTCCTTCAATGAGATAAATAGCCACAAAAAAATCACAAAACATAAACGGTTTCCATTCAGAAAAGAAACTGATTAATCAGTCACTTATTTGGTGTAATTTTATTTTTTTTCTTTTAAGGGGTGTACACAGTAATCTTCTCTAGAGCTGCAAAGTTGGAACTGCTAGCGTTTCACATAAATGCTCACTTTCTTCAGCTTTTACTCAATGACAGATACATTATCACAGAGGTTATGTCATGCTTTGTTACTTCCTTCTGCTCTTGGGGATTTTCTCCCTCTGAAGTTGTAATTTCGTGACAGATAGGAGCCAGTTGCTGCTACAGGAGGTGGATGCGGACCCAGCCCTTCTCCTCATTTTCTGCCTGCATACCCAACTGTGCAGGTCACATTCCTCTTCTACTATGTCTCTGGCTCTTCCTGGAAATGCCCTTTTGACTGATTTCAGCCTCTGAAAGAGCCGAAAACTGCACTTTTCTTTATCATGTTAATTTTCTGTTGATTTATCAAACAATCTGTTCAACATGTCTGACAAGTGCTAAAGTGGATGCAGACAGGGAGCACTGGGATGGGCATAGGAGAAGCAGAACCATCTCACCACTTAGGTGGCAGTTGGATATTGCATTAGCTATTTTGTTGATCTGTATCTACACATGCAGCATTTCACTAGAACAAGATTCACAAGCTCTACACCTACTTTTTTTACATTTCTGTCAGATAACCTCTTGCTGGTATGCATTTGGGGTGCTGATATGCAACTATGTTTGAACAGTAGACTATTTTTGTTTTATTACTGGGAGGTGATTATAAGGGATTCTAAAAGGCCCTTAGAAATAAAATTACCCTTTCAAATGAAGGGTAAAGGCTTTACATGCCTCATTCAGAGCATATTAATATACCCAAAATTTGCTGTGCTCTGACTGATGAGGCCAATAGTAGGCATGTGCCACATATTTTTGTTGATAACAGCCCGCCACCAACAAAAAAGGGATTAAAATAATTAAAATAGTAACCCCTAAAAAGCATGGAAAGAAATATGCAATGCCAAAAAATGCATAACAGTGCTGACACAAAATGGTATTTGGTGGCAGTATAAAGGATGATTTGCAGAATACTCTACTTGACCACAATATGACATATAGTGCCTCTCCCACTTACTTCCACTGGGAATATTTTATCTCTGACCATGTTTTACAACCTATTCTGGGTTTGGATGTGGTCCCTTGTCTTTTATTCATTTTTGGACCACATTACTCCCTCCTTGCTGTTGTTATTTTCCTTGAATGCTATTGTTTTTCTTCTGCTGCCAGCTTTAGCTCTTGCTTGATGCTAAAATTTCACTGTTTCTTTCTATTTAGCAATAAAATACAGCATTTAGCTAATGTATTTGTGCCAGGCATAGGTGGAGAAAGCTAGCTGCAGGCTGCTTTTTTGTTCCCTGAACTCCTGACAAACTGAGGGTTCATCTGCATGCCTTTGAGCTGTCTGCTCTTATGCCATTATGTATGAAACACAAATAAAATTTTGGCACATTCATTCATTGCTCATACTGTGTCTGGTTCTTTTAGTGCTTTTACTGATTTACCTTGTCATGAACAGGATAACACTATAAAAATAAAGTAGATCTCAATAATGAGAAAGCCAGCACTTGTCTTGGGGTTTTGCTGTTGTTGTTCAACATTCTGCATTTTGTTTTCCTTTTTTTCCACTTATTTAAAGAAGGAAGAATAGCTGGACTTGCTACTAGCACTGCCCAGTTCTCATTCAATAGGTAGTATCTTTCATTACATAAATTTAGCAACCAAGGCACCATGTCAGGACTACAGTCAAACATTGCAGGAATACAAGTTCCCTATTCACAAAGTACAGTAAAACAGGCAGATTTAAAGTGTGATTCAGCATATTTACAATTACTCTTGTCATGAGAGATATACACTTCTCTTAAGTGGATATTCAGGGAGCTTTGAACAACTGCACTCTTAACTGGACACTTCTCTCAAAGTTAGCTGGGTCAGTCTGTATTTACCACTGTTAGAGACAGAATGTGTCTTTGCCTGTTCCTTTGTTAATCAAAGTAAAAATCTTATTTTACAATTATGTGTCCAGATCTTGTCCCATTATGGTCTGCCTGTAAAGAAAAACTCATTCTTGACATATGGAAGATGAAATTTACTTCAAAATAATGACGTCAGGTAGTTTCTGTTCTGTATCAGGAGCATGCCATTCCATTTTTTGTTAATTTAATTAGTTTCCATGATGTATTGAGTTTTCGAAATTCCGAATTTGTTTTCACTCTTACAGATTGATTGATACTTACATATTTGGCAGAATATTTTGGCAGAATACTTTCTGAGTAACACACACAGATCTCTGGAACACAATTCATGTAGAACTAACTTTTTTTAAGTTTCATCTGTGGATTTCAAAGTATTTCCTAAATATTAGTTAATTGGGTCTCTTTAAAACTCTGTGAAAAATTAATCCCATTTTACAGCTGAAGAAACTCAGGCCCAGATAATTACAAAAAAAACTTAAGAAACATATTCAAGTATTCTGACTATTAAAATAGGGGACTTAGAGTCATTAGATTTTTCTTCCCTCCAGTAAGCAAAAAAGCAGCAACTGATAGCAACTCAATGAAAAAAACCTGAACTATTCAGATACATTTTATTTACTGTCTCTGTCTTATGTCAGAATAATTTGTAAGTTATTATCTGGATCTTACTACTAGAAACAGAATCCCTTTGCAAATTCTGTCTTTAAAAAATCAGAAGTTATAACATTTTTCACCACTCCTTCTAGGCAATCCTAATGATCTGTCATATATAATTACCCTAGAAAAGTAAGAGTTGATTATTAATCAACATCAGTAGAGAGATGGAAGCCCAAACAGCGAAATAGAGGAAGAAGTTGCTGTCTGACCCAATGGGTTTGGAGTTTTTTTTCTTTAAATTAGAAATATACTGTCAGAATGTTTGACTGATTTATCTTCCTTTTAAATGAGCAAAAAGACATTATTCTGAAAGTTTTAACATCTTTTTTTTTTTTCCACAGCGAGTTTTAGTAATATGATGAGATGAACACACTGGCTGCGCTAAACTTTGAACTATGCTGGTACAGACTAAGGACACAGCTTAATCTAAGCTAAATTAATTTTGCTGATGAGAAGGTCATCCTTCCTTTACTCTGACTGTCTTCCTTGTGAGCACACAAGGATTCAAGCATTGGGACAGCTCTGGGGCCCACACAAGCTCATTCCGTGTAATGAGAGGTCTCTGCCAGAGTAGCTCCCTGATTTGGCAATGGTCTTGCAAACACTCATACTACTGAAGACAAAGTGGTGGAAATTGTGGTGCAGACTGGGGAGGGCATACACCACTTCTAGAGGAGAAAGGCATCACTGTCTCATGAAATATGTTAGAGGAAAACACTTACAATTCAGTTTAATACTTGCACAAAGCAAATTTTGATTTAAGCATCCAGAGTACACATAGCATGATTCGGGCCATTCTGCACCCTATCTATTTTTCTGGGTAGGGACAACAGCATGTAAACGTCTGACTCAGCTGTGACCATTGTTGCCCTAGACCTGAGATTTCATACAGGCTCTTGGCAAAAGTCAAAGGCAAGGCAATCCCCTTACAGGCTCAGTGACTGGGTCAAGTGAACCTGTATGGAAAGTATAGAAGGAAAGACCCTTTCTGAGCTGGCATTGCAGAAAGACGTCTAAGATTTTTAGGACTGGTTTGAATCCATGGATTAAATCCATAGTACAGGTCACAATCCTAAGAGAAGCCATCTTTCAAAGCATCTGCTCCTCGAAAGCTACATGGAATTTTGCTCATTCCTGTGATTTTATCCATATGCTAGTACTGTGCATAATGCTCCAGCATCCATCCTACGTTATTCTTAAATGGATTGAAAATGTTCCATATACTCTAAAAAATGGGAAAAATTCCTAAATAAGTATAGATAGTACAGGAGATCTTTAAAATATAGATAAGACAATGTGTATGTCAAGATTCCCTGTTATATCAAAGATGACACAAGAAGAACAAGCTCTTCAGAGGGAATCTACAGGATGAAATTATCACAAAGGATTTTTCAAGGGGAAAAAAGATGTTTCTCAGTGTATAACTGCAAGACAACTCTTCTAGCACTAACATAAACAATCAGATTTCTTAAGGGATAGTTTATAGAAGTATTTTTTCCTCTGAATATGGAGTAAAGAATCAATTCTTTATTAATCAATTCAATTTTTTCTGACCCTCTGCAGCAAGTTAATATCACTGTTATCTTCCTTGCCTTTTATCTTATTTACTACCCCTCTTTAAAACAAGTACTAAGTGAGTAAATACTGCTGTTTTACAGCATTTTACATTCAAAGTTAGCACAGGTGGAAACAAGTTTAAAAGATTCAAGACAGTACAGTATTATTTTCACAGCATCTAAGAGTTTGTATTCATCACAGAAGCTTGCATATGGAAGTATCTAACAAATTTAGTTGTCTTAGTGCAAGCCCCAGTTTATAACAGGTTAGCAAACATATATAATGTACCAGTACCATTCTAAGTAAAATAAGGTGACTTCATTTAATGTGGCAGACATTACAACAACATTGCAGGCCAGACCTTCCTCACCTGAAACTGCTGTAACTCTGTTGCAGCTTCATTATAGCAATAAAAAAAGTCCTCATATACAAAGAGAGCATTTTTTTTTTTCCAGAACACATACCAAGTCAGGCTAGGGCAGATATTGAGTGAGATTCACTTTACCTGAATTTAGTGTCTAAAACTAGTCAATAGAGAGAAAGAGATGCTTTCTGGCCAAACCTCTCCTAAATGCCTACTTTATGATGAAACTAATTACTTTTTGGATCTGCCTGCTTTCTCACAGTAAAGGATCGAAGAAGTCTGAGGTGACAGTTTCAGCAATGGATGACTACCTCTCAGAAATCTACTTTAGCCAGATGAATTCCAACCATTACTGCTATACAGCCACCTCTGATCTATAGTTACATTTTAAATAATACATATTTTTATACTTCCCAATTAACAGTTTTTGGCATAATTCCCTGATCTAAGCAATATAAATGACAAAGATGGTGGTGGTAAAGACATTTTGATGGTTTTGTTACACATCTCACTAATTCCAGGTGACAAGGTGACAAAGTCTCAGTACTGACAGGAGAAGCCTGAGACTGGTAAGTTATCCTACAGGGCTCATCTAGCAGCTGGAGATCACCACAGTGCTCTACCTTAAATGTGCATCCTTTCTTCAATGTCACGGACAAGATTTTCTTAAGTAGTACTGCGATGTTTACTTCCTATCAGCAGGAGCAAGAGCTGGCTGACTGACTCCTAACGGCAAATATGGCAATCCTAATGCATTACAGTAAACATTTAAGGAGTTTAATAAACGAGTATTGCATGAAGCACATTTAGACTGCTGACCAAACACCAACACCTTCTGCAGAAGATGCAGCACTGCAACATCACACCCTGTCTCTTTCCATAACACATCCAGGATTTCACCACATAGCTCAGCTCCAGTGTTGCCTGCACTTGTTTGTGGCCAGACACTGCAACAAGGCTCCAGAAGTCTGAGCACACCACAGTAGCGTGATATATAACAATTTCTGAACCTGCCACCATTCAAATTGGGAATTTTGCATTCCAAGTTGCTAAGAGGCATCCTGGAGTTCTGTCTTTTCCCATTCTTTCTGCACTAATTTCTTTGCCTCGTAAGTATTTTGTCCAGAGAAAGATCTACAGACCTCCCTATGCTATTTATGCTTTAGAGCTCAGCCCCTTCACTAGTCTTTTAACCTTCAGGTTTTTATCTCAAAGAAACCAGCTAGCAAACTCCTCTACTGCACTCTTAACTCTCACATATCTGCAGCTTTTATCTGTTTGCTACAGTGAAATCAGGTAGCATTTTTTCTACTGTCTTCCTTGCTTGAGTCATCTCTCTAGTCAACAGTGAGCTCATCTTCATCCTTTTGCCATCTCAAAGGAAATGCTCACAGCTTTTCCGCTATCAGTGTTCACCAAAGCACAGATGTCTTGATCTGTGCCTTCCCTTTCTGTATTTATTAGCATCAAGTACCCCTGCATTTCTCCTAATCAGATCAAGAAGGCAAAAAATACCCAGTTCAACACTTCCTTTTTAGGAGGGCAAATATACAGTGCTGAGAAATCTATCCCTAAACCCACAGAGTTATCCTGAGGCAAAGTGCATGACAAACTTACAAAAACATTTGCAGACGTGTTGCCATAAAACTGCCATTTCTGCCCCCTTTCACTGCCCCCTCCCATTTTTTCTTATGGCCACACTTCACAGGAGGTTGAGCTCCCCAGCTGCAGAGCTTATCCTCAGCATACTCAGGATAATATCACCAGACCATCGCTTCATTTAACAAAAGTGAGGGAGAAACTATTTCTTTCGAGTAATTCCTCAGGAATCCACAGTGGAAGTTTCAGGGGAAGATACTATGAATAAACCTGCTGGGCTCATTTACTGATCTGTCAGATTCTGCTGAAACAAATGAAGGTTAAAGCCTTCCAATAAGGTATCAGTATTTATTTTTACAGAGAAAAAAGTCAAACTCATGTATAGAAACAACGATATCTCAAGTGTGTTATACAGTTGAAATAGTGTCTCAATTCATATGTAGGTGTACACAGTATTTTCTAAAAGGGTATATAAAAATATATAAGCTCCAGATGTGCATGAAACTCCTGAGTTTCTATTTAATGTTTTCAAGAAAATACAGTCCAGCTTTTTATTATAGTATACTAGTACAGAAAAAGATTAAACCAGGTTTAAAATGTATGAACAGGGGAAAATACAAGTTTTTGACTGAGATGCTGGAAAAACATCTATTTTAACACCCGGCATATATCAGTTGGTGTATGAAAGATACTACCTATCCTGACAGATTATTTCTTCCTATATTTTTAATTATCACTTCTACAACAGCATCTCTACCTCTAATATATTATACATAATTTTCCATATTAGTATTGCTCATTGTTTTGGAAAATTATTTTTGCTATATCGTATTTTAATTTGTGATCAAACCAGAAAATGTAACGAGTCAATATGGAATTTCAAAGTCTTGATATGGAAAAGTAAAAGTCACATTTCCTACAGTAATTTATGTGAAAAATACTAACATATTTGGGAAATCGTTTTACAGGTTTTCTTGATGTAAAAGCCCATGTGACCATTGCTTATAGGCAAGTATTTATGCACTGAATGTACTATAACTGATTATTTTTTGTTTAACTAATTTACTTCTTCCACTTTTATAGGATTTCCTTAATTATATATTATGTTACACTTATCAACCCTCAAAAAAATTCAAGTGAAAAGAGTGAGTAATTTCACTTTAAATACCTTCTGGAGACTGCCAAATTCCATGTTTAAAAGTACTGCAAACAGATTGACAGTATTTCTTGCAAAATATTGCCATCTAGAGGAAAAAATGTACGTTGCTACAAAATAAATACGAGGGTTTAGGTGCTATTTGTAATTCCAACATTTTAGTGTGGAAAACACAGACTGTGTTTTCTAGGCAAACTGATATGCCCTATTCACAAAATCAGCTGGATATAAACGCATAAGCACAAAACCTACAAGGAGACGTAAGTATGCAGTTGTTGAAAACTGTATGTGATCCAATCACACACAGACACACACATATATATATTTTTTTATATATATACATATCTGTATATAAGCCAAACAAATATTATTGGCAATTTCAGTCTGTTGCAACAAATAAAACAGTTTCTAAATAATTCACTTTGTGCATCCCAAACGTGTACCTGAATTGCTAATTAAGATTAAGTAGCACTCTTTTCAGATAGCGGCACCAAAAATATTAAATTTACTGATTAGATGAATAGAAATAATTGAGATGCACTGCGGGGTAGCTCTGTAGCTACACAGTTGATTGTACCTAGAAATAAATGGGATATATGAGTCTAATACAAATAACTGAGGGTATTAGGTCTGAGTTCTCTCATGTAATATATAATAAAAATATACGATATATGTTACTGAAGCAGTTTAGACATTGAATTGATTAGGACAGTCTGGGTCTCAAAACCAAATTAGGCACTAAATACTTTGCTGAATCAAGACCTCTATTTTCAACTCTCATTCTTACCTTAAATATGACTACTCTATGGACACTTTAAATATGAACTCATGATAAAAAAATATTTTGTTACTTGTATGATTCTTTTGTACTAAAGGTTTTTAGCTATGTTTCAAATATTAAAATAGTAAAAAAGAAATACGCTCAAATAAACAAGTGAGGGAAATGGAAAATGGTGTATAAAACCCTCTAACCCAGTATGAGGTCAATTAGTGCAACTAAACTCACATATAGGAAACTCCATTGCAGGTACTCCTTGTCTCAGACTCCTCGGCCGCAGTTAAATACAGACTGATCTGTATTTAACTGTCACATGCCAAGCAGTGACCTTAGTTTTTCCAAAATGTGGCAGAAAATATGAATATTAACTATCTCAAAGAAGCACGAATGTGAACTCCCTGTATATAAAAAAAAAAGAAATGCAGACACTGGCATTTGAGGCTCCACAAGGGGAAGTGCAAAGTCCTACACCTGAGAAGGAACAACCCTAGGCACCAAGGACAGGCTGGGGGCCACCGACATGGAAAAGACCTGAGTGTCCTGCTGGACACCAAACTGAATACGAGGCAGAGCTGTGCCGCTGTGGCAAACAGGGTTATCAGTGCACAGGGATGCATTAAGGGCAGGGTTACCAGCAGGTCAAGGGAGGTGGTTCTGCCCCTCTGCTCAGCACTGGTGAGGACACACCTGGAGCACCGCACCCAATTCTGGACTCCTCAGCAAAAGAGACATGTGGACACGCTGGACCAAGTCCAACAAACAGCCACAAAGCTGATGATGGACTGGAGAATCTTTCTTATTAGGAGAAACTGAGAGAGCTGGGACTGTTTGGTGTGGAGAAGTCTCAGGGGGTAACTCATCAGTGGGTACAAATACCTGGAGGAAGGGTGCAAAGAAAACAGAGCCAGGCTCTTTTCAGTCATTCCCAGTGACAGGACCAGAGGCAACATGCGCAAACTGAAACACAGGACTTTCCCTCTGAACATCACAAAACACTTTTTCACTGTGAGGATGACCAAGGACCGGAACAGATTGCCCAGAGAAGCTGTGGAGTCTCCATCCTTAGAGATATTTTAAAAAGCCCATCTGGACACACCCCTGATAAACCTGCCATAGGTGACACTGTTTGAACAAGCAGGTTGGACCAGCTGGCATCCAGAGGTTCTGTCCAACCTCAACCATTCTGTGATTCTGTGATATGAATACACATTGCTGGTATTCAGACACTTCAAGATGGGAAAAATATATATATTGACAACTAGTGCAGACAGCGGGGGGAACCCCATCCTCCACTCCTATTTTATTTTTGTCTTCGTATGTCCCTCAGAGGAGATGGAAGTGGAGAATTCACTAATTTTCACTTCTAGTTTCTTTCTGAGACATACCCTATACTTACATACTCTATATTTACTAATTTTTTTTCACTGAAGCAAAGCAATACAAGCATATAACTTTTATATTTTGTCATGAAATAAAGCAACTCATGCATTCACAGCGAGGAGTTTCATTGGAGGTCATTTTTCTTCTGAAAAACACAAAATGGTAAGAACTGATGTCTTCCTATAGATTGCTTCCTTGCATTTGAAACTGACTTGAAAATTAAAAACCGGGCCACAACGAAGTGTGGGTCTGGCTATTTTAGCAGGAGACTAAGTGAATTTAGACATTTTCAGAATAAAGAAAAAGAAAAACTCCCCTTTGTTGGCATGAGTGCTGCATTTGGAATTTTGATGACTTCTTGAAATCAAATTATTTATTGGTTTTTCTTAAAGCTGTTATTTTTGTAAGATAATCAGTAGAAACTTAGGTAATAATATAACAATAGTACCTGTAACAGAGACTTCATTAGGTTTGTCAGTGTCTGTTTGTATTATATATTAATGTTAGCAAAATAAAAAAATAATAATATTAATACTCTAATTATATTCTGTTTTCACTTTTAAATGAGAGCCAAGTAAATCAAATCTCATGTTTAGTTATCTAAAAATATATCAAACATGACATTTAGTGGGAGTTTTCACTGAACAAAAATTCAAGCTAATAGTATAGCTAGTAAATAACAGACTGCAAGAAAATGTCATAAAGAAAATGACAAATGAAACTGGAAAACTAGTTTTTTAGACAGTATGCAGAGACTTACTGCTTGGTGATTAATATGCATTTTAATACAAACCAGCAGTCTATGAGACTAACAAAAGGTGCAATTTCTGTGAAATCAATTATTGTAATTGTCAAATGTTGTATATATATTGAGATGTATTAGATACAGCTTCTGTTACAATTCTGTGGACATGAATGACCACAGCACCTGCCTAAACTAGAAGACAAGAAAGTGAACTTTCACAAATGCCTGATAATTGTTTGTTATCTTGCCTACATATGCTTTGGCATTGCTGGGAGCCAGCTTAAACATGCCCTGACAGCAGGTTTGAAAATACTGGAATTGACAGATTTTTTTTTTTCCAGAATGTTGCCACCTCTTTAGAAATTAGGGTGATGTACAGGCCGTTCCTACTGCAACTGCCATTGATACACTGAGATTTGTTAAGAACAACACAAAATTTGTTTTTATTGCTGTAATTTGTACACTTGAGGAGAAACAAGAAAAAAAGAAAATTATATACACTTCAATACTGAGTGAATCTAATATCAAAGATTGGTTAGTCTTGGTAATATCCATTACTTTAATACTACTGTTTTGTCATAAAAAACAAACTACAGCCATTAAAAGCATCACTTTGCCAAGTTTAAAAAATGATTGCTTACAAAGCATATTCTGACAGTCAAACCCAAGGCTTTCAGAAGTTACTTTTGGCTGTAGTGATGTGGCTGTTCACTCCTGAAACTGAGATGCTGTAACAGGATCTAACCAAAATAGATAAAGAATTAATTCTGAAAATCAGAGTCCTGTCTACAGGCAAGCAATCATACACATGAAAGAGATGAGGATAAGCACAAGGCTTGATAAACTAGTATGTAGATAATGCGTACATTCCTGAAAGCAAAGGCGTATATAGGTGTATATAGCCTGTGACAGAAGCACATTGACAATAAGTGCAAATTCAAACCTCATCTCTGAGCCTGCATCACTTTACAAAGTCTCCAAAGGCACTTCTTACTTCCTTATCCTGTTATTTTAGTGATTTGAAAAAAATAAGAGAGCTATCACGCTTTATATATGTATTTTAAAAAAGCAAACTCATTATATTCCATATATTTCTTCTTTTGTCCTATCAAATCTAGAATATTGTGGAGGTAATGTGTTTTGGTTTGGTTTAAGTTAATGCTGACTATCACAGTAATTAGTCATTTGATAATGAATAACTAGCTATCATAGAGGGTGCCAGTGAAAGAAGTGACAGCCAAGAACATCAAATATTTTTCTAAGAAAAACTTTCTTTCCAAGAGTCCCAAATAACTCATGAGGTCTTACTCCCTCATAGGCCTGTATTTCACTACAAGCAATTTTCCCCTTGTCGCTGTCCCTGTACAATTTTCTTTTAAGTGCTTCATGGCAACCTATATTTTGTTCCACGGCTTCTTTTCTGTATCTTTTCTATATTGCGTGTGCCACCTCCCCTTTTATAGTAGCACTCTTCGTCTGCTACTATATTTGCCGTAAAATTCCACCTGCGCTGCAGCCCTCACCACACATCAGTAATTAGGGACCGTCTGCTTCAAACTTACTGGAATCAATTGACCACAGTAGTCATTTTTCCTAGTAGAAAAAACAATTTCCTTCTCCTTTGAATTTGGAAAAAAAAGCGTGTCAGTATAATCTGAAACCCTTTTAGTTCAATTGAAGACACTGCAGAAGTATCTGCTCTAGTAAAGGCACACAGGAGAGATCCTGCCACTTCCTCTGATACTGCAATCATGTTTAAAACAAACTCAAACCCCAAAGGCCATGTTACTCACGGGAGGTAAAACTGAAGCCCATTTTCTAGCTACATTTTAGGTTTTTTGCCACCTGTTGTCATTACAAGCATGAGTATTGATCGCTCCAGAAAAAAATCCTCTGAATTTCATATTCAACAAGGAAGGGCGAAAGAGCAGTATCTTCTAGAGACAAATATATTAAAGAATTACTGCTTAGTTTTATTGGTATTTTATTTAATACTATATTATTTTAATTGCAGTATTTAAATAAACAAGGAAAAGCTGTTTTCAATACTAGAACTGAGCTCATTCTTATTGTTACTTCCAAGTTAACTGACATTTCTGTGCACCATGAGAACTGCACATGTGATTGAGAACATCTTGAGTGAAAGAGAACATAGGACTAAATTATCTCTCTTTAATTGCCACATATAAAAAATACCAGATTAAAGGCGACCATGTCAGAAATATCAGTTAATATTTTCAATTAAGTTTGAACACTTCATGGAAGCTCTTTACTCCTTAAAAAAATCTAAATTGACACTTGCAACAGTTAAATCTAATCATGTCTTCTATGGCCATAGCTACAGTATCTGAGTATCTGGCCATACTTCCAAGGAAATCAGTAAATAGTATGGTAAATTATATAATTAATATTTATTTTAGTGTTAAGGTAGCCAAAACCGCTGAAAAATACTATCCTGTAAATTTTATAAAAACAAAAACCATCACAGATTGTTATCCAGTGCCCAGATTCCCTTTGCTGGGCAAGTGTTGGTGACCGCATTTCAGTAGCTTCTGTCCTTACTCCTTTTCGGTCAAGGCGGAAGTCAGGTCATGCCAGAACGAGCTCCTTGTTTGCACACTGCAGGTGTGGAGAGACACAGTTCTTCGTTACTGCAGTTCTGTGTGTCTGTGTACTTTATACAAATTTATGGAAGGAAATAAAGAAGTGCTCTGGCATCTGGGGTTTTGTTTTTCTCAGGTAGATTCCAGATTGTCAAAATTCTGAAGTTTTAGAATTATTAATATTTTACACATTTGTACATACTGCATAGCATGTACAGCTTAAAAAGAACATGCAACCTAAAGAACTTTGAACATAATAGAGTGGAGGATACAGATCTTTCTTGTTCTATACATTTCCTACATATTCTTCAAAAAACACTAATTTGTTTTACCTGAGAGAAACGAGCAAAATCAAAGTCAACTTTTAAACTTACAAAGTGCTAAAATTTGGAGGTAGCTACCATCCTATAAGACTGCTGTTGCAGCAGTTACACTTCCGAACAGAACTGGAAATACTCAGAAAAATTATAAAGGTCCCAGTTTGTAACAGAATAATTCCTGTTTGGAAAATAATCTACCTTTCTAACATTTTTTTTTCCACTCCTAAGATCAGTAACAAACTTTTACAAATTGTAAGTTTAATGAAAATCTAGGAGAGAAGAAGCAGGAGAGCTGTTTCCAAAGTGAAACACTAGTGCCCATGGCTCCGGGGCATTCTTCCTTCCTGAGTCAAACCTAAAAGTCCTTTTACTCAGGACCTCAGACCAAATCACTTCAGGTCTGCCTGAATAATTAAGAATCTACTTCCAAAATTACCAAAGCCATTAAGACACCAAGTTCTCAGTGTTATATACCTGGTGTGTGTGTCCCTGTGTGCATAGGATGTTTCAAATGGCAGGATGCCTGTTATGCAGCTACTTACCAAAGCATTACCACTTACTTTTATCTTGAGCATGTTCAGATCAAGGAGCAGAACCCACCCCCTTTTTTCTTCTGGTTTCCTGTTATTGTTGCTGCAGCTGTATAGTTCTTCTTCCATTTCACTTTGTGCCTTCAATAAAGAGCTAAGTTGTGACTCTCTCCTTAAAATTGTGTCAAAATTGTGAACGTTGGTTTTGAATTACTTTGCTACCTGAAGATTATTGTGAAAGTGACTGTTTCTTCTTAGGAAAGGAGGTAAGAATATATCTATTCTACCTACATCATGTTCAGATTCTTGAAGTTCCAGGAATCTCTCTTGGGTTTGACAAATTGAATTTGGAGTGATTCATGAAAAAATAAGCTGATGATAAAATATTTGATCCTTCTCGAAGTATTTAAAACATCTTTCCTCAAAGTTTTTAACTAGAACAAGTTAAAGCTTCCTTCTCTTGAGGTTTTTTTTCACCTTACTCTAGAACCATAGAAATGTGGGGAGGTTGCTAACATCCATAGGAGATTGCTCTCATTTCCACTGTATTTACTGACAATTTTTCTGGAAGATAAAAATGTTAGTTTTAAGGCAAACAAAACATGCATTTGTAATTTTTTGCTTGCTACACAGTTTTTCAAGCAAGATGGTTACATTTCCTTCTTGACTGTTCTGTTCTAACGTAATCTCAATAATTCCACATTCTTCAGTTTATAATACAGATGTCTAAAATGGTCAACAACTGAAAAATCAGTATTTTTTTCCCAGCATAATTGGAAATACATCTCTCATTTTTCACAGCCAAAGCATCCATCTGCAAGCACACACCCATGCACAAATACACACATATATTATACAAATGAGAACATATTTAACATTTACATTTTAATCACTGTAGAAAAAGATTTCTGTGTTATACCCTTCCCTGCTTTTTTCCAGGCGAGGGGGAAGGAGGGTATTGGTTGGTTGGTTTGGTTTGGTTGGGCTTTTTGGTTTCGGTCTTGGTTGTTTTTTGTTGGTTTTTTTTTTGCTTTCGTACCTTCTTTCAATATCATCATACATGGAGCTTTTTATACTGGTCTCAAATTAAGTAGAAGTAATTTGCTGTGGAGTGCTAAGGAATAAAATACTCAAGCTTCATGACTGGCTGAAAATAATTTCAAAAGGAGATGAGTAGTACTTTTTAGGGAAAAAGCATTACTATGTATTTCCTCAGTGATCAGGAACGTGGGATTTAGAAATGCAGTAACATTTGGAGTCTAAAGTAAAAAACATACCGCCTCCTGTTTGGTTAGAGCTGAGCACTCAAAATCATTTTTTTATCATTCCTTCAACAGCTATGGTTTTGCTTCCCTACCAGATTATTCATCCAAGGAGAAAAATACAACCCTTTTTAAACTTGGTCTCCTACTTCAAATGCTACCTTCCCCTAAAGCAGACAAACCCATTGCAATCACAATCCCTCTTCTCATTTTACATTAGCCTGGGTCCACATTAACAGGCACAGTGTGAGAAGGAATCATTTTTTGTTTTAAGATTTATTATAATATTCTGAAATTCATATTCCATGCATGTGAACCTCAAGTGCAATTCATGAGATGAGGCTGTTCTGTATATTACCAGTGTAGCTGATACTTTGTTAGGTGCCTAACAGGTGGTTCCTATAGCTGATATAGGAAAAGCTGACTGAGTTAAGAATATTGAACCATGAGAGGATCTGAACAGGTTGTTCTCTGGCAGACAGATGCCTCTGGATCATGTTCAAACTGCCCAGACTAGGCTCTGAATCTTCACTTTTGCAGGACAAGAAGGACAGTCAGCTAAACCTAGCAACCTGATTCTTAGCACATGAATTAGAAGCCTGTATTCTGAATATAGCTGGTTGTAAAAAACTAACACAACTGGTTCTTGAAGAGGCTTTGGTTGAAATTTATCACCCACTGTAACAAAATACATGTGGTTTGCTAACATCAGAAGCTGGGATGACTGAGACATCTTTCTCCTTTCCTCACAAGCCATCTTTCCTAAATGTTTTCCTTCTACCTGCTGTTACATGAAACACTGATCAGAGTTAAAACCAGTAATTCTAACTCTTTACTAGTCTATCAGTGAAGAAACTCTACAGCTTCCTCCTAGGGCATCTCTGAGATCCTACAAAGAGTAATTCAGTGTCTTCATTAGAAGACAGTCTCTCTCTGCTTATAGTAAGCCTCATCTCTGCAGAAGGATGGAGTCACCTCACAGCGAGTTTCCCAAAGAAGGTCAGCAAGTGATGTTGGGAGAGAAGTGCGACCAAAATAGGTCCTGACCCCCAGGTTTCATAGCACTTCTCTTTGTTCAGAAGGCAAAATCCTCTTCCCAGGGTGCAGTCTGGGAAAAGCAGGAGCATTGGTGGAGGAGATGCTCATAGTTAGAGGACCCACCTGGGAAATGAGGGGCCAGAGATGCTGGTCAGTACCCTTCAGAGGGGATTTCACCCAGTAACTTTGTTTTCCTGAAGGGTGCCTCAAGAGCAAGGCTGCTGGGTCACCCCACAAGAAACAGTATCAGGAACTCAAAAGAGAAAGCCGGAGAAGAGGCAGCTTTGTTCTCCAGTCTCTGTGGGAAAGCGGAAGCCCTGGGGTCTGCTCACAATAACTGAAAGGAGCAAGTAGGTTGTGACTGGTAACAAAAACAGGATAAGTGGCAGCGATGGTAGGTGGCATGAAAAATGTGAGCCAGGGGGATCAGGGAGCATAGAGCAGATTGTGGTGGTTATTACACAGATCGAGGGGTTGGAGTAGAGGGTGAGTTTTGGCATTCCTGAGTTCCCAGGTGGTGATGGAGTATCGCTTCCCACAGCAAAAGGGTGATAAGAGAAGCTGTGCCCCCACAGATAGTAATAGCTTTTCCTTTCCCATCCCGAAGCTTGAGAAAGATCTATGAGCTCTTTCACACCACATCACCAGCTTGTATGGGGATTAAAAAAATCATGAAGAGCCTTTACTCCAGCTGTTCTCAAGGGTTTATCAAAAAAGGGGGAACCATAACCCTAATCAGTAAGAATAAACAAACTAGATTCTGACCAAAGTTATAAATCTTGTTTACTTTCTTGAGAACTACGTTTTCCCCTAAATTGCATACATAGATTTCTGGATTTAAAAGAGATTTAAATAACTGTATGTAGTCGGGCAATTCTGTGACTTCCCTATTACAGAGGAATAAGGTATCATAAAACACCTCCTACTCGCCGGCTGGAAGAAGAAGAATACGTGAGGCAATTTTCCCCTTTCCCATGCATGTGGGCAGAGGGTGGGCTGGCAAGTGGAAAAAATAGGAGAAAGACTGATTGATACGCTACTGAAAAGGCAAAATAGACTAAATAGGACTGAAAAAAACACTATTAGCCCGGAAGTAAAGGCAGACAAGTCTGCCTAGTGAATAATAGGAAGAACAGAAGTGATCAATTGGTTATTTCTTATCAGACAGTTATCGGAAGCTTTACTTAAAACTTGAGTTTCTTAAATAAAATAAAAACCCTTCAATTTATTTAAGAATTATAAATGAGTTAAAAATTACTTGTTTATCCAGCCACTCCAAAAATAAAAATTTGTAATAACTGAAGCAATATACCAAAAGGACAAAATTACTCCAACACACTTCCTTAAAAATCATTTTAGTTTCCAAAATTAATGTTCATTTGAGTAGAGTACTATACTGTAACACCGACGTTAGGCAGGATTTGTGCTGACTGATTGATGCCATCTGTTCGCGACTCGGATGTCACTTTCTCTAGCTTTCAAATAGGGAAAACAAAAAGCAAAACTAGCTCTTCCCAATCTCAATTAAGGTATTTAGTGAATTTAGTTGAATTTTCAACATTTACTGCACCGTTTCCTTGGAAAAACAAAAAAAATAGCACTGGTACCATAACGTTCAGTCACAGTTTAGCAAAAAGGACTCTGCAAGCTATCCGAGCTTTAAAGAGAAGGAAGCATTGTAATTAGCAAGTGTTTTGCTAACAGCTAGAAATGTACATCCACTCTGTAGGCTTGTTGGAACATAAACTGCTTTTTTCTCCCGACATCTGGTATCCATTAAAAAAAAAAAAAAAAAGGGACCTGGCAACCAAACTTTACATATAGCATCTTAAAGAGGCAGCACACCATGGATCACTCCCTTCCTTCAGCAACGGGGAACCCTTTTCCTGAAACAAACGGAATGAGCAGAGCTGGGGCTATGGGGAGTGCCAACCAATTCAGATATAAACCCGCTAGAGGTTACCAATCTGCTGTCAGCAGTGTGAGTTTGGGATTGTTGACACTCACAATTTGCAGGCAAAACTCCCTCCCGGCTTAATTCGTTTGATTTCATCTGATTCCCCCGACTTCCTTCGAGCCCGTTCTCCTGCGGAATGCCCAGCGCCCTCGCAGCCTGTCCCTCAGCGAGACCGGGAGCCGCTCCTCACCGCACCCGTGCAGGACAGGTCCGTCCCGCTGGGTGCCCCTCACCGCCCCGGGGAGGAGCCGGCCGGGCGTCCCGGCCTTCTCCCGGCTACCGGGGCTCCGCGGGCCCGTCCCGCGGCCGCTGGGGGGCACCCGGGCGCTCGGCGGCGGCGGGAGCGGGAGGGGCTCGGTCGGTGCCAGCAGCTCCCGTCAGGGCCGAGGGGCGGGGGTGTCCCGGGAGGAGGCGAACCCAGGGGAGCTGCGGGGAGCGGGAACCGGGCGGCGATTCCGGGCCCCCGTTCCTCGGCAAGTGGCAGCCGGGGAAAGCCGAGAGCGAGCCCCGTGCCTGCCTGGCCGGGAAGCGCCCCCGCAGCCGGTGCTGTGCCCGCTGCCCGCCCGCCCCGACACCGCGCTGCTGAGCCGGGAACAAAGAGCCCCTTACCGGCACTCAGAGGTGTCCCGGCCGCTACTGCGGCTGCAGAAACGCCTTGTCCCGGATTGGGTCACGGCCAGAAAGCTCCCAGGGCTGGCAGACACTTCCTGCGAGGAAGGACCAAGGTCTGCACCCGCTGTGGCATCAAACTGCTCCCGAGCCATGGGCCCCAAGGAAGCACCACGCAGAGGCCGTGCGCGGGCCCAGAGCATCCTGTCACTGGCCGATCGTGCGCCAGAAGGGTGGCCAAGAGATTGAGAGGAAAATTACAGTGCCCCTCTACTGCACTCTGAGAGATGGCAGATGACAGGCAGTGCTGTGGCCCCCCACTTTCAAGAGAAACTGGTCCGGTAATGGGTCTCTGAACAGGTCGGTGCCTGAAACACACCCTACAAATAGACCGGGGGGGCGAGTGCTGGGCTTTGGTGGTCCTGGGAAGAGGCGGCTAATGAGGGGCCTGGTGTTTGCTTCCAACTACTTGAAGGGCCACTATGAAGGTCACAGTAGTGCCAGATGATGTAGCAGAAGTGCTACATGTGCAGTCTTGGGAGGTTCAGTCAGGAGGGTTGTTCAAGACTATGAATGCCTATAGTGTGAAATACATGAGAGGGTAATTAACATTTTCCAGAGAGTTTAGCCCTGGAGGTGATAGCACATTTCACTGTGAGAGCTGAATTATGTCTGTATATGTAGCTAACTTTTTTGTCCAAACAGCACTATTATCAATAGTTCTGTAATCAGGAAATGCTCTGTTCAGCCAGTCACATCACAGCTGATCTTGGAGTGGGGTAACAGTCCTCCTTCATGTAGGAGATTGAACTCTTACGACCTCCAGAAACCTTCCAACCGTTATTTAGTGACTCCATGATTTGTATACTTGTCAAGTTTGACGTCTCTGTCTCCACACAAATTAAGAATATACAGAAAAGGGAAAAAAATGTAGTGCAACTTACCAATAAAGTTTTGTATTTATGTTGTACAAAGGGTGCAGTACCACACAAAGTTTATTTTTGCACATTATTTCTGTATGTTCCAGCATCTGTAAGTGCTTTTATAGTTAGGTGAATGAGATTAAGCATTCATTTTTTTTTTCTAAGGAGGAAAATTCCTTTGTGACAAACCTTAAGTCCTGGTTTAAACCACTTGGTTAAACTGTGATACCTTAATACAGTAATTTTTGGCTTGTAGACATCCCTGTCCTGCAACTACTTATGAAATGAATTAGCTGACCCATTTTGAATCTCTTGGCTCACTAGGTGTGGGTAGTATTTTGAAAGCACTTTATATCTTAGTATTAAAAAGACAACAGCTTTGCCTCAGACATCAGGTGCTGCTATTAGAAGATAATAATTCTGTTAAGCGGGTGTTATGTTATGCTTCCTGGTTGCATTTAGATCTATGGATAGATACTGGGAGCAATCAAATGATAAATCCAAATGTAAACAACAGTGATTTTTTTACCTGAGTACCACAGAGGAGCAGCATTACCAATGAGAACTGTAACTATTAACTCCTGACTACAGAGCCTAATTTATCAAGATACCGTATAAACAAAATTAATTGAATTTGTGATAATACACTTGACTATATTCAAGTGGCCTCTTCCAGAAGCAGACATGAGTCTTAAACAACAAAAATTTAATCTAGCAAATTCCAGTGTAGTCCCAACATGGGGTTTTTCATGCTTTTCATTTTTTTTGAAGCAAAATTGACTTTTAGTTTCCTCAGAAACTTTAACTTCAGTCAAAAGTAGAAATGTGAAGCGTTACTGTTAGCACCTACAATGAGAAATACCCAACTGCACTATTTAACAAAGAAGAAAAGACTAAGCAGCTGAAATCTCCTTACATTTTTGCAAAGAGTGTTTAACAGTGATAGCTAAGAAATAAGGGTGTTTCTATAATTTGACTGATTTATAAGTAATTAATGCATTTCAATACATTAAAAGACCATCCCAGGTTTCCTGCATTTTAGCCAAGAAAAAAGATGCTGTTTTGTAGGATCCAGAAGTGTGAGATTTGATGTGGAAAGTTATCTCTTTATGGTTCAGCAGTCATGGACTAAACATACATTTCAATGTATTAATAAAAAAAAAAATCTTATAATTAAATCTACAACTCTAATCTTTTTTCTCATTCTTCAAACATCTTATTTACATAAGTGACCTAACATAGTTCACAATATTTGTTTCTTCAACAAAATACCTGTTAAAATTTTTTTTAGGGTTAGTGTCTCTGTGCCAATTGGGATGACTGGAATTAAAAATGAACTCACCTTACTCTGGATCTCACATTAAATAATATTTGTTGCTGCATTCTACATCATATCTGTGCTCTGAGCCCTCAGCTGCCTTCTGTCAGGAGTGCTGTGGCTCAGGCAGTTAACTTCATCCACAGAAAACAATGAATATCGAGTTTTCCTTGGGAAGTAGATACTACCTGCACAAGCTCCCTTTTCAAAATGTAAGATAACTAAGCAAGAAACAAGTACTAACACCCTCCTGAGAGGTGAAGAATGGCCTCAGGGAATTCCTTTCCTATGTATGTTCTCAATCCTCTCTGAAGGCAAAGTGGTAATAGAAAAAAAGAGGTATGTCTGAATGACATTTTTCTTCACCCTAATGACCTTAATACTGTTCTACAGCCTGTAGCAAAGCACAAAAAAAAAAAATACATGAAGGTTTTCACATACTCACAGAATGGTTGAGGTTGGAAGGGACCACTGGAGGTCGTCGAGTTCAACCTCCCCACTCAAGCAGAGTTCCCTAGAG
The DNA here is from genome assembly GCA_013397815.1 of Aleadryas rufinucha. Lineage (NCBI taxonomy): Eukaryota > Metazoa > Chordata > Aves > Passeriformes > Aleadryas > Aleadryas rufinucha. The sequence goes on from VZTH01002843.1 coordinate 155,687, forward strand.
AATTTTACTCAGGATTCCATTCAGACATCTTTTGAGTATCTCTGGGGAAGGAGACTCCACAACATCTATGAGCAGCCTGTTCTAGTGCTCAGTCTACTGCACAGTGGAGAAGTTCTTCCTCATATTCAGGTGGAACTTCTGTGCATCAGTGTCTGCCTGTTGCCTCTAGTCCTGTTGCTTGGCACCACTGAGCAGAGCCTGACTTCTGCCTCTTGACAGCCCCCTTCAGATACTTAAAGACATTGATGAGGTCCCCTCTCAGATGTCTCTTCTGGAGGCTGAACTGGACAGCTTGCTCTCCACCAGGACTCCCAGGACCTTCTCCACAGGGCTACTTTCCAGCAGGTTTGTCCCCAGCCTTTGCTGGTGCCTGGGGTTATTCTTCCCCAGGTGCAGGATCCTGAATTTGCCTTTGTTGAATTTTATTCAAGTACCATTGGTGGTGGTAAATATTTTTGAGGAGGAACCAAACCTTTCACACCAGCAACATAAATGGAGATACATGGAAATATCTGAGAGCACAGAATAGCCTCAGAGTCTGAAAGAGGATGGAAGGGTGTTAGTCCCATCCACACAGCCTCTTCAGTAAGCTGGTGGTAGTTTGTCCTCTGCAGATGGTGGGATCCTGTTCCACTCAAACCTTTAGACGCCTTGGTAAAAACATCATCAGTATTACCTCTCTCTCATACTGTGTAGACAGTGCACATGCCAGCAACAAGCATATAGTGTTACACCTTAAAAATTTGAGAACTGCCAGTAGAGTGAACTGTCCCAAAGCTGCATGTGGCTTTGTTGCGGAAGAAACTGGGCTTGTTTGTTTGGGGCTTTTTTGTCCAGAAAAAAAACCATAAGTGAGTTAATGCTTATATAGTGTGAATGATAAGGAGATGAGGGCACAGAAGTAAACTGGGGAGGTATGCCATTTCATACAGAAGCAGATGTATCTTTTGAAATTTAATTTAATTTGAGATTTACACAAGCATCTAAAACCAAATTTAAATAATGTTTAATGGTTTATATGGATTGGTGTTTTTTTTCAGCTTTTCAAAATGGTAAGAAAACATGAATGATAAAGTCTACACATAATTTTTATAAGGGACTTATAATGGAGTTGGGCACTTCTAGAATCAGTCTTAGACTGGTGCTTTTAATGACATTTGGACAGAGACCACTTTCCCAGTTACACCAAATGGCAGTTCTTGCTGTTAATAATATTGGAGTCTACATTTTTTTCTGTGAGGGTGTGTTTTTGAGGAAAGGCCATAAACAGAGGGGTTTTATTTTAGAAATGCTTCAGTGGTTACTTAATAATTGCAACATCCAATCATGCATTAAACTTTGAACAGCTTCATGATAATCAAAGGGTTATTCTTCATATTTCAGAATGTGCCAAAGGCCTTATGTTTAAAGTTTAGGAAATTAATTAAACAATTACCACCTTATTGATTTTCTAAAAGACAATATAAATAATAATATATAAACAATACATATATAAAAATGGAAGAAATTAGCTTTAATGCAAGTATAATGTTAGATTTCTTCAGAATATAAAAAGAATATAAATAATTTTTAAATGGTAGAAGTCATTTTAAAGACTGTATTAAGTTTAAAGGCATGAAAATGGTGTTTATGAAAATTAACCAAACAGTCCTTATTCATTATGTGGACAAAATGGTAATTAAGAAAGGAATTTTAGAAAAAGACATATTTGGACAAATTATTTCAGCTAAATTTAACATTGCACTGGTAGCTGTATAAATAAAACAGAGTTAATACTCCCACTTTACCCCAGCTGCATAGAGAACATGATTATAGTCCATATATTCTAATGCATTACTTTGAAAACAGCTGGAAGGAGTACCAGCTCACATTGCTTTTTAAAATTAAAACTGGAAGACAAACTATTCTTTCTATGAATAGGTTAGTTTACATTTGATATTGATATCTACATTAACAAATTCAGGTTTCATTTGAAACCTTCCTAAAGGTGTCAAATTTTTTACACTTAAAACTTTCAGGTATACAAAAGTGATGAACCTGCATTCCATAGTGATTTTTAGGGTAAAATTCCTCTCAGCAGATTGTAGACATCAGTCATGTAAACAATTACGTCTGAACTAGTCATTGTAGGCTCTCCTTGGAGAGAACTTTTGCGATACAATTCATCTGGCCAGCTTAAGGTTTCTTTAGTAATGTGTTAAATTACACCAAAGAATCACCTGCTTCTTTCTACTGACTGCAAAAGAAAGGACTGGCACACATCCTACCCTTTTCCACCCACCTGTCATTTAGAGCTTTGCCTTGTATTTAAATATAATCAACAGAGTAGATTCTGCCTCTATTCCTAAAAAGCTAGATTTATTGGATTATATATTTTGACATGTAACTGTATCAACATCATTTGATTTCTCGGAGCCTGAATAGCCATGAAAATACACCAGAATCAGTTTTATCTACAGTACCTTGGATTACTGAATATTAGCCTTTCTTTTTCTACTTGGCTTTTTTGGGTTTTTCTTTCCCTGATTTTCAATAGTTGTTTTGAAATATTTACAGCTACTGTAAAGCTATTTCTATGGGTGTCTCAAATTGAAATCTTCATCACTCCAAAAGAACAAATATATACATGAAAACCAAAATTTATATGAAAATTGCTGAACAGGAAGATCCATGTATGTAGCTGGAACTGTGCTATATGAACAAGCTTTTGAGAGTGTGTTGTACTAAATATTGAGTTTGGGAAGGACATGGTGTAACAAGAGCATGTTCCAAAGCTGCATTTACCTGGGGCTCTTCTGCATGGTAGATGTCATCACTACCTCAAAAACATACATAAAAACCCAGTACAGCACTCACAGTCTGTAATTTTAAGATATATCTCATCTGAATCACTTTCAGATACATCAGTTTACAGAATTTTATCTCATAACTTTACCTTGTCGGCAAAGCTAAAATATATGAGCAAAACTATCTCAGACTGATAAAGTAAAAAAGGGTTATATATATTTGTAAGAGCTGATGTGAACAGTCTGCATCCACTTGTATGTAATTATAATTACATACAAGTAATTAAAATTAATAAATAAAAGGGAAATACAATTCCTTGTAGAAGCCTGAAAAAATGAAAAAAAAAAAGAAGACTGAAAATTTAAAATGTAACAGAAGATTTTATTTTGTGTAAATGTGAAGTTGTATTATGGCATCTACTTCATCAAAACCAAAAAACCTCAAAACCCCTAGTAAAGCACTCATTGCGGTAGTAACAGAAAAACGCAGTGGTTAATGTCGTCTGACTTTCTAATGCAACTAATTCTAAATAGATTGTTTAGAACAACTTCCGTGTTTGTATAGCACTAGGAAGAGAGAAATCTTCAACAAAGTAAATCTAACTTTACAAATTAAACATTCGTCTCTGATGGATGAGGGAAACTCTCAAGGGGAATTGCACAAGATGATCATTATAGGTCCCTTCCAATTGGACTATTCTCTATTCTATTCTCACATTATTCCCTTTTCTACTGTCTCCTCACAACTATTTCCATATCTGAGGTTCTAACTGCATTGTCTTGGTCTGCTCTTCTGTTTTATCCATTTTATATCAGAAATATTTCAACAAAATGTCAAGCCCAGGCTTCCAGGGAGAGATATCATCTTTTGAATGATTTTCTCTGGTCCTTCAAATTTTTAGGAGATTTGAAAATCATGTTCAGCTGTGCCCTAATCAGAATGAGAAGCTGTTTCAGCCTTTGTTTTACAATACACCCATTCTGTTAATATTTTCCTTGGTGGAAAATCCTGCAATATTGGGTGATTATAGACTGGAATCTGTTACAGAGGTAGTTAAAGCAGATGTGGAGCGATGCATCAGATGTCAATTTGAAACAATTATTAATACATAATTAATATTTTCATAGATAAATATATATCTCTTCTCCAGGCTGAACTTTTAATTTCCCATCCTTGCAGCTCTAAAATTTGCAGCAGCATTGTCATCTTCAAGTGACATTTTTATCAAAATATTGCTAAGAGAAACTTCCAAAAACTATTATTTAACTTACTAGCTTTCCTATTTTTAGAAAGCAAAATTATAGAACTGACAAAGTATATGCAGTAACTGTTGCTATGTCTGTTTGGAAAAATAATTTCATTTTGGCTGACTTTGCAGTCACTTACTTCACTTGCCCTAAAATTTCTGTCTGTCTTAAATGGTTCTCCAAACCAAAAACTACATGGGTCAGTTTTACTCCACTTCAGGCTCCTTGAAATTTGCACAATGGCACTAGTAAATAGTTTTGGCTGAGGAATTGACAGCCTAATATCATATTTATCTGTGAGGGATGCTTGAACTCATTAGAGAAAATATTGTTTATAGTACATTACAGACAAAACTTTGCCAGCTAAAACCAAATTTTGGTTGAATTATTTGTTAGCTATTCCTTTCCAATGTGTAAAAGAATGATCCCAGATATTATAGACTGAAAAATCTATTGAATCCTTATATAAATGTTGAGAAAGATAAAATCGTGTTTTGTGAGTTAGAATCTCAGCCTTCAAACAGCACTGACAGTGGCAGCCCCTCTGAACCAGATTCTTTAGAAATCCATGATGAGCTAAACCTCTTGATTCTTGGTTTCCAGACAAAACTGAAAAACTGTACTACTGAAATAATTGTGTTAAAAGTATAGATCCACTTTCCAGCATGTCTTTTCCTCTGTGTGTTTCATTACTTTTTTCCTAAAGTACAGAATTTGATGAATGCAGCCACTTGTGAATTCTTAAAAATATTTTAGGTATTCTGTGACATACAGTAGCAAAGGTTAGTGATATGTTGTATGCCATTAACCAAAGTGATTAATTATTCTGAATATGTTAAGAACATGGCTTTCTATAATGCAATGTATTTAATATATAGGGTTTTTCCTTAATACCACTACTGAAGAGGAGGTCTTCTTTTAATCTGTTTTAAGTAGGACTTTCTACATAACTGCACTTCTGTTCTTTTTTTGGAGGTTGGTTTTGGTTTTGTATTGGAAATAGTGACTCTAACTAAAGGTTGCTGTTTCCCTCTATTTTCTTCTAGCAAGCCTTTGGAGGAAGGAGATGGAGAAAAAAACAGGCTTGGAAGGAAGCCTAAAATATACAGGGGGAAGTGAATGGTATTGATATTTTTCTTTCTTTTTAGCTCTACTTCCCAACTCCTAGTATGAAAAACTTCTATTATACAACAGATACAAATTGTGTAATAACCTAAGATAATTAAGGAACCAGAACTGTTAAAAATGCTATCCCCTCAGTCATGCCTGGACTCTGGTGTTACGTCTGTAGTATTAATAAACAGGATGAGGGCATGTATGCTCAAGCACCACTAGCAAATTTTCTCCTGTACAGTGTGATTTGGTAGCACACAAGCTTCTCTGCTTTCGGTCCTTCATGAGGCTCTGTCAGACAATGTTTAGATGCTCTCTAGGAAATACCACTGGACAGAGGCTGTTCTCTGCTGGGCAGTAAGCAAGAGGCGATCCTGTGTGGGAATGAGAAATTATTTTATCTTTTTGGTTGGTTTGCTGCTGCCATCAGGACCAGTAGACCAGCCCTTATCCCTTTCATTTATTCATATAGCTGTAGCCTCAGGGTTTTCCCTAGACCATTGGTGGCCAGATGATAACCAAATAAAAGATCATTCCTTTAATGGGAGTGCCATTGGTTTAATGGGCCTATGATCTGTTTATTATCTGTGATTCTGCTAAAGTTTGCAGAAAAGCCTAAAGGAGGAAACAAGATTGTCCTAGCAAAGGAGGATAAACTGCTCAGTGAAATAATTGGAAAAAAGAATTAAAAAGTTAGAAAAGGCATAAAAAAAGTTGGAGGGGGATTTAGAATATGCCTTTAAATAATTCCCAAAATCTGCTTATGGCTGATCATAAGGGTTTCCTAGTGTATATGTTAGACATAGAGACCAAGGAAGCAATTCAGCTACAGCCCATCCTAGACTACTGCCTTTTGGAATCAGTTCCAAGCTTTCCCAGGGACAGGAAAACACTACCATTTCTCCCAAGCCTCCACAGTGCTGCAGCCTTGAGCAATTTTATTTCCGTCTGGTACAAATGCATCCTCTCTTTCTTCTTTACTTTGTCGTTGTCTTCTGCTATTATTCTCAGTCTGACATATCTGCTGTTCAGAGCAATTCCATCAAGTAGACCTCATTGTTCTTTCTGGTAGCTTGTTTGATTCCTACTGTATTTTTTATTTGCATGTTTCTTCTACCTTAAGTGATCTTCTAGTTAAAAAACTGTTTGCAAAACTCAAATAATGTTTTATGGATATTCTTAAAGAAGTATTTTTATATATGTATGCATATATGTATGTGTATATACACACACCCCCCACAAAAATTGCTATTCCTAGACTTCTGTTTAAATCTTCACAGCGTAAACTAAGAAGATGGTGTGCCAAGCAAAGGGTCTTAATGACTACACCACAGTTTCTTCTCTACTCATCCAAAGTGCTATAATTGCTGTCATCCAACTGGAAAGCAGCTGGATCATACACCTGGATCCACTAGATGGAAAATGTTCCTAGGTTATTCAATTTAGACAAGTTCTTAATAATACAAATTATATTAACAATATACGTGAAAAATGAGACATGTTAGAATTGGACATGTTTTGCCTTCTCCTGCGTATGTTTTGTAATTTTTTTGTTATCTTCTGCTATTGTGGTAACAGATTATAAAAATGACAATATAAATATTATTTTAATACTAAATATTAAAATTTAATAACTCTAATGTTGTTAAGGCTCTTCAATGAGCACAAGAAGTAATGAAATCTGAAAAAAAAATCTGCTCATCTTTATTAGACACCTAAATGCCTTGAGTTTGTTGAAGCTACCTTTCTAAAGCAAGTGGTTAAGTTTCCTGTATCTTCAATAGTTAGACTTTGTTTCACAAGAGGGTGATCCTGCCTTGTTCAGTTCAACAAGCAAAGTTAAGCTAATTGGATTTCCTTATGGTATCTTCAAAAAAACCTAGCCTTTGTCATTGACTGTGTAAGGAACTCAGGTACTGTGAGAACAGTTCAGTAGCTTCCAGGATGGGATTAATCATACCTAATTTAAACTGTTTAAAAGCAGATTGTATAGTCTAAGCTTATTGCATACATTTCAACTGTCATCAACAGCAAAGGTAAGTCTTTTCTGGGAGAATTCATCTCATCCTCTGGAAATGTCTGTTAGCTCCACTGACCGTGGATACCATATTGTGAAATAAAAAAATCATCAGGGAATGAGTTCAAACACTGGATACATACTTAAAATACTTAATTCTTTATTGTCTGGAAGTGCCTCAGATTTAAAACTTATTTTCTCCTAGCCAAAGCCACTGTGTGAGATGTGGATGCAACTATTGACATCAAAATTGTTAAGTGAGCACCAGAATCAATTAAATTCTGAAGCTGAACTCTGTCCTTCTTTATCAGATACCTTACACCTAGGTTTCATGTCTTTGTAGAAGCAGACCTTCTCAAAAAAGTACCTAAGTTTCCTGGAGAGTGAACAGTGCTATTAATGAGGGCTAGTCCTTAGCCATGTTTCACTCAGCACTACAGACATAGCCAGTATGACTAGCCTGGGTAAATAACCCTCAGATGGCTAGTGTTGGTGAGGTAACTCTTATCTAAGCTATAGGTGGGAACAAGATATCCAAGTCAGGTAAATGGAATTCTTGTACTGACAAATTCATAGCAGGCAGTGAATTGCTAGCCCTACCAAAGCTGCTTATTTGGTTTGATTTGTTTTCACAGCTCTTTCCCCTCTGCAGTCCCTGGCCTTTATGATGAGCTGAATTCACGCTGAAGATTTTCTTTTATGTATATTGATAAGGTCTTCTCTTCCCAAGTACCAATTTTCATGAAAACTCTAAGAGCTTACATACCTTTGGTACTTCCAGCTCTCTGTCAGAAATAATTGATCAAGCAGAAAGTGACTGAAATTAAGTTAGTAGCACATACATACCATATCCACACAGTGAGTGTTGCCACAGGAGTCCTGTCTCCTTAGGGGATCATCTGAAGATGTTTTACTAATGAACAATAAAGGCAACGACAGTGTAAATGTCTTGTCCCTCTTTTTGGGACAAGAATTTGAGATATTTGTTGAGAAATAGGCGTTCTTTCAGTAGGCCTTCAGCTTTTATGAGAATGCATGCACAGTTGATCTCATAATAATTCATCATTGCGTGTCATGGTAGCTTACATATACCAGTGTTTTTATAATCCAGGTTTATTAGGAAATAATTTAATAAGAAAAATATTGGAATAATAAAGCATGTTAAGCATACAGAAAGGCATCAGACATAATGTAATAAATTTTTCCAAAAATTATCATCATCCACCTCTACCCTTAGAGTCACAGGACTGGTCATTCTGAAGGTTTTCTACTTGCATTCTCTTAGGCTGACTGTTTGCAAACTATTACAAGTGAGAGCCCAACAGGGTGATAATAGACTCAAACAGCAGTATATTTCTCCCAAGAGTTAGAACAAAATGAAAGCTTCATAAGTATAGTTGTTTCATGTATCACAAAACACACAAAAAGCTCTGAAATGTGCTTTTCTCCTAGCTTATCATGCTGTGAGGTTACTGACTCTCTTTGAGACCTTTTGACTTCAGCTAGTGTCATTTATACCATTTCATAAGACCAAAGGCCAAAAATGTTCTAACCAGCTGGAAGCAGCAATACCCTTACATAAACAAAAAGGAAAAGAATTTTTTTCTTTTTCCACTCCTTCCCATAAAACTTCTGTCTAAAGCAATTAATTTTAAATTCTGTTACCTTCAACTTCATGGTTTCTTCTATGTTGTCCTTTAAGTCTTGAAGAAAATAATATATATCACTAAAATATTTCTGTAAAACAGCCTTTTATTCCTTTTGGAAGAAATTCGTGTTATAATCTAATTTAAAATAAGATGCACACCAATTTTAAACTTGGTCTTTAAACTGGACAGCTGGGAAGTTTTCTGTTTGGACTGTATTATCTGTCTAATTGAACTGCTTTCTGAGCAATGCAGATTGTGGTGAAAGGTGCCCTCTAGCAAAATGGCATTTCTAATTGACTCATCTGAACTGTAACATTATTGCTGCCTTTCATTTGATTGTGTCATGGTGAGTACATCATGATGCCTGCGATCTTTAGGGAGGGTGGATCACCTCCCTAAATTTAGGATGTTATGAATTATGGGCTACAAAGCTGTCGTTTGCATACAAACAACCAATGGAATTTCCTCCTGATATGGTCTGTTACTACAAAGACATTAGAGATGCTATTTTAAGTCACATGTGCAAGCTGCCTGGAGACTATAATCAGGTTGACTAATCAGGTGGCATGGCAAATTTGGCCTGTCATATGGTACATTGAATCCACTGTCTTTGTATTCAACTCTAATATTTTTTACTTACTGAGGAAATAAAATCTCCTTTCTCTTCACTTCTGTTTAAACTCAACTCATCCAGAAAAGTGGGTATACAGTTGCACTAGACTAGTCAGTTACGTGTAAGCATCAGATATAGGGTAAAACCTCAGGGTTTTATCCTATGTAATAACTAGGGGCTCTTATAAGCATTATTGTATTGCATCTGCTCTTGTTTCAGAGCCCTGATTAAAGACAGAATGAAGTCTGTGTTGCTAATGGTTTGTCGGTTTGTGGCTCATTTACTAGTTCTTTCTTTCCAAAATATTGCTTGCATATTTTGTAGTCCATGATTATGCAGAAACAAAACCACAGATGTTTGTATTACTGAGGTTTCCCTCTTCTAACTGCATACTCTCCTAAGCACATCCCGTGAAAAATCTATTTCTTGCCCATTCATTTCATAATCACGTTAGAGATCTTCTAGAAGCAGCATTTTATGGGGTTTTTTTGTGATTCTCCTCAATCTCTTTGCCTTCCATCCTTCATTTCTTTCCTGCATGTCTCCTATTTCATTGGCATGTCTGACTTCTGGTAACATTGTCAAGACATCCATCCACTTCTTTTGCTGTGCTTCAGATTCATTAAACAATCACTGGAGTGATTATCCAGTGGCCAAACCTCGTCTGGATGTTCTTCACAAGGTCAAACGAGTCCCCAGTGGCACAGTCATACCAATAGTAGAAACTTTGGAACAAAAAAATATTTGTTGTCTTTCTCCAAAAATACAATACAAAGACATATGAAATTTGGTTTGCCTTCCAGCTAATCAAAATATTTCTGTAGGGAAAGGGGGTTGGGAAGGATAACTAACGGGAGGATCGGTTTAAGAGATCTCACTGTAGCTGTGTAAATCACAGCTGGCCTATACTTTTCATCTAGGCTTCTTAATGTGGAAAAATAGAAATGTAAGGATGGTGCATGCCAGTTGTCCGTAGCAGACAGAAGTCATTCATTTGAAAGACCATGAATCATTGCCCATAAAGGAAACTAGCTTATAATTCTAATGCATCTGCAATGTTAAAAGGATGTTCTGCTTCAAGATCCACTGGAGGAAAGGCTAATTATTCAAGACAACTTCTATGAAGCTTGGGAAAAAAAGTAACAGGAAGGGATTTCAAGTTACAATGAAGTTACAAAGGAAGCTTGCTTTATCAAGTAATTTCAGAGATCATGTATCTCTTACTGAGTTAGGAAAGCATATTTCATCACTATCCAGAAACTGGCTAAAGTGGGAGCAATGATAGAGCAACTTCTATGCTGACAAGAGGCTGTTGCATTATTCAAGGAGCTTAAGATAACACTGAGTGTGTTTAATCACATTTCTCTCATAATTTGTTGTTTGCCAATGACATAGATGTACACTCTTAAATATTAACATAAATACTGTTGCGCTATATAAATATTGCTGTTCTCTCCATTAAAGCACTGTTGTTCTCTTCAGTTTCAAAATAATCTTAAAATACATTTTGCTTTCGCTAGCCACACTAGCATAGCTGAAAGCAAAAATTGAAAGGAAGTAGAACTGTGAGTGAAAGGACAAGCTTGTTGGTACTGCAGCTACCCTCATCTGATATTAAGATTGCAGGTTAGTAAACAAGCCAAATATTTCATAATATGCTCCATGATAATTATAAAGAAGAAATCTTCTTTTTATGAAAATTACGTTCCAAACTGTTGCCATCTTTTCAGAACAATTTCTATCAAGTTATATCTTACCACATCTTCAAAATCATTCAAGTTGCAAAGCTACATATTTCCTTGCTTTAAGTGGAGTTCTTTGCTCATATCAAAGTTCTCCACAGTTGATCATAAAATGAACCATTGTAAGGCACCAGAGGGTCAGTATTTCTGCCTGTGCTCTGTTTCTAGAAACATACCTTGAACCTCTTTATCTTCTTTCTAGAGAAACATCCTGTCTGAGTAGTCCCAGACTGAAACTGTGGAGGTATACTTTGACACAATTCAGTATTCTTCTTTGAACTTTTAAAGTCATTTTTCACTTCAGTTTGAAGGTCTTCAAAAGTCTTCTATTTGAAGACAATAAATACACCAATATAGCAGTAATACCCTTTTGTTTCAAACTAATAATCCTGTTGTTCCAAACTCTGAAGACATAAAACCCAAAGAAAGATTGAGTGAAATGGGAATGTAGACACTAAGGAACTTGGATCATGTTTAGACAGAGTTTAGATCAAGAATAGTGTGTATGTGCCAAAGCATAGAAGACTGATGTTCAACAGGTATCTGGGAGGAGTTTGATGATCTGTGATATACCAGTTATTGTGAATGACATATGTAATGTTAACCTTTGGGGGAACAAAGTGTGATCAAAGGTATTTGTGGGTTGCAAGGCTGAAAGCTACTTTTTTTGGATTAGATCTTGGTGGCTGATCTGCAGATATATGAAGGCATGCTATTTTGAGTGGAAAACAGAATGAAACATTTGCCAGCACATAGTAAATACAACTCATGTAGTTTTAGGTATCTGCAATACCTAAACTTGAGCTAGTCAGGGTAGACTTCATTTATATGTAGAGGAAAGGAAAAGGAACTTTTAGGAATTTATTATGGACTTCAGTGTGTAAAAAGTCCACTCTAGAAGGAGCTGTTCTCTACAGTGTAAAAAGGAAGCCCAGATGACTACATCAAGTGTAGAGTTCTACAGTTTACATATGTGTATTTACTAAGCAACTATTTGCATTTACTAGCAACATTGTTGGACTTGACTTCATCTGTGGCCAAAAAAGGTCTTGACTTATATTGGCTGACCACCCCTCAATAACTAAACACTGAAATTATTTCTCAGTTAGTGACTGATGAGGAAATCAGTTGGAATTCACATTAACTCTTTGGCTATTTTTTGGTTCAGGAAACATGTAATAGAGTTTTTGTTTTGCTTTAGCTTTTTTGTTTGTTTTTTTTTTTTTATCTAGTTTGTGGTACGAACATGGGTAGATAGCCCATATAGAAAAACCAATCTATTCAGCATGTTTACGTAAATTAAATTCATAAGAATATTAGAAGGTAGAGATAAACCCAACAGATTTTAGAGAAAACTTAAGGTAAGTTCTACATAGGGTGGAAAAACATCAGGACAAAAATACTGGAATTTACAATAAAAGAAACAACCAAAGGAACCATTCTGTAAAAAACACAGACTATACTGCTTCCCAATTTGTGCAGTAGGATAGAAAATGGGCAGAATAGAATTCATTAAGTATTCAAGATCCACATCCAAAAAGTAACTTTATGGGGCAAAACTTACTGTCTTCCTGTCTAACTATTAAATGTGTGAAACAATTTTGAATGTACTAAGCCAGGCTGCCATGGTGTTGATCAGTTTGACCTACAGTCCTATGAATGAGCTAAACTATCTTCTGCACTGGGGGGACATTTTGACAACAGAGGTGTAAGTGTCTCATACCAGCACCATTCAGTTATGTGATAGTTCTTTTCTTTTTCCTTCCTTTTTTATTTTTTTTTAATCTCCAGAAAGCTGAGAATTAGATTCTTATTAAACTTGAGAACACAAGTCTCTCACTCTGTCTAGTCTCTCACCACTGACTAGTGGTGTAGTAACTGAGCACTAGCAAAAGGCAGACCCAGCATCCACAGACAATAATAGAAGTCATGCTTGTAATTACTGCTGTTCAATGTAATGTCATCCATCCGTGTAAGTGTTCTTCTGGCATGTAGCTATGGAGACACTTTGAATCTCAAATGGCTGTAGACAAGATGGGTGACTGAAGATTTCAATATTTTCAGGTTTCAGAACTAAAGCAGCAAGAGTACATCTGGCAGCAAAAAATGAAGATGCAGTTTTGCATTTCACCTTTATCTTGATGGTGCTTGCAACAACTCTATTTTATTATGTCTTGTTCCAAGCCGATAAAGACAGGATATCCTTTCTGTGAAGCTTGGCCCTGAGAGGCCCCACATTGTCTCTTGTACCAAACTAAAACGTAACATGCCAAAAGCTAACAATAACATAGTACATGATACACATACTTATAACCAACTAGACACTAACCATGCCAACACTGCAGGAAAGTGGCCTTTATTAAGAGCCCTCCAGAACTACAGACTTCCTGTAACCTGGAGAGGTTAAGCCCTGGTGTACTGAGGTTGTGCAGTCCCACGCGCTCTGAAGCTTTAAGGCCAAATTTATTTCATTCTCCCACTTATTCATCCATAGGTAGAGATGACTCCAGCACTTTTCCTTTCAGTTTCTGTTGAACAAATATCAAGGCAAGACAAAACATGCTTTCTAAGTGCTGTTCCACAAAATGAATGTTGAGTATGGACTAGAATCTGGTTTGCCATAATTTTTTACTAAATACTTTAATAATGATCCCATTGTATTAGATAAGATAAATGTAGACTCATGCTTGCATATCTAAACTTATATTTCAATCAAACAAAGAAAATTCATTAAATCACAATCAATGTCAAGTACCTATAAAAACAGGACATGCAATCACCCATTTAGTTTCTAGTTGAGCTACTGTTTGAAAATGAGAAAGTCTAGAACAACAAAATAGTCAGATTTCTATTATATTTTAAGAAACATAGAAACATTTATGCTTTGAGAGCATTTTTCTCCTGTCATCTACGTAGATTCTTTCACTTCATTTCACTTTTATGTGACTTTTACATTCTGTATTTATAACTCTGAATAAATAAACTCCATATTCTCAGGGTATAGCAGAGCATTTGCTAGATCTTCTTTGCCAATGATAGTAATTGTTTTCTGATTAATGTCAGTTAATAGCACATGGCCCTTCATAAATAAAGAAATAGAAGCAGTTAAAGGCATGACATAAAAACTAAATTTCCTTTCTATTTCAGCTTGCTGATGCTCAGGTGTTGTTAATATTGATGCATAAACTGTGTGTTCTGTTTCATCCACACAAAAATGAAACAATTTCTAAACATTCCTGGAGTCATCCAAGAGCAACTTAGAGAACTGCACACATTTTCATATCATATCAGTATTTAAGCATCTAAGTTATGCCTTCAGTTTCTCAGCTTTTCCTAGCTGAATAGGTGAATCTTGCTATTTGCCTTTCATTTTCACTGTATATCTTTGCACAGAAACAGTATCTGGGTGCCAGTCAGGATACCTACACTGCTAGAACTAATTTTGCGGCATAGGTTAGCATTTCAAGGATTTATATGTAGCACCTAGTATCTAATGGTATATCTCAATACTTGCGATATTTTTTATTCTGTGTCCATTTCCAGCTAGGTATGTATGTATAAAGACAGAGCATTCAAGCAGGATGTCCTAGCATGTCTGAGAAACTCGGTCCTTAATGGCAGTCTGCCATATCATAGGCAACAGCCTTCTCCTATTTTTTCAATTTTCTGGATTTAAAAGTTTTCAACTATTACCAAATTGGATATGCATATCTATCTATCTATTAAATAATCATTTATAAGAAATGAGATATCAATAGCAAATAAAAGATTAAAACTCACAAAGATTAAATATCAGCCAAAACCTAAAATTGTACTGAAAACCCAATTAAAAAAAAAAAAAAAATCAAAACACACAGCCCCACTGAACCAAACCAAAACACTAATTCAAAGTACTATGAAATAATGTAATTTTCTTATTTACAATCACTTTTACAGCATCCAGGGCTTCAAGTTTTACTCTGCACCCAGGAAGATGAAAACTTTTTTAAAAAGGAGGTTGAACTATCATGTGATTGAAAAGGGACCTGAAAAAAAATCCCACAAAAATTGTCTGTATTTGGTATGACATGGAATCAAATAATGAGATAGTACACTATGCAAGTCTGAAATTCAACTCTACTTAGCAACTTTTCATAACTGGTGAACAGTTAATTTTCAAAATGATGAACTGAGAATACAGTGAATTTGGAGAAAAGCCCTAAGTAAGCTCATACAGCAACTTTCATACATTTCAAGAAAGTAGATAAATCAGAGATTATTGTGTGAAAGAAGGTGTAGGAACAAGCAAATCTTACATGTGGGAAATTAAAATAGATATATTTGAAAATTTAGCATTGAAAACCTTGAGAATTACAGATTTGTTTACAATAAAATATTTAAGGCTTTCAAAATAAATGAGATCAAGATACCAGGAAAGGCAGTGGCATCAACAAGAAGGGCTAAAGGTGTTGAGATAATGGATACATTTCGTTAATGTAAGGAAAGATGACAAAAGTAAAAGGACTATAATAGATATTTCTGTTTACTGATTTTTAAGGTCAGGAACTTGTTTTTAACCTCCATGCTTGCAATGAATTGTATCACTTATTTGTTCTGCTGAAGACTTCTTATAAAACAATGGGGAGGCACATGCTGGCTTTGAACTCAAGCAGAGTATCAGCCCAGAATGTGAAAAAAAAAATGGTGTGTCTAAAAGTCAAAACATTTGAATTAACAAGACAAAAATACATTTAACTATTTGAATATTAACTTCATTACAAAAATTTATAATGTGAAAAGAAAAAAACATTAGCACCTTCTCGGCTATAATGATATTAAATAGAACACTATCATAATATGGTGCCTGATGTCTTTAAATCTAAGCATATATGTGCATACTCACATACATAATTTCCCAAATATACTATACTTTGGAATTTGTTTTCTGTAAAGCTACAGCATGGTCATTTTAAAAAAATCCGGGGTTTTTTTTTTGGGTTTTTTTTTTTTTTTTTCAGTGAAGATCAGTAGAGATTAATGTCCTAGTGGATGCAAAAGTCTGTGTTTGATGTTAATTTTTATTATACCTATTTGTGTTAGAGACCCATAAATGCTGCCATTCTGGATCATTTGATGCATCTAGCTCAGTCTATTTGCCTGTATTAGTTGACAACAGATGTTATTACATCTTGTAACAAGATGTTATATTTACTGTAAAGTACAAGAGGTACTGAAGAAATCATAACAGAAAGAGAAGGCAGAATCCACCTTTGCCAAAGATAAATTCTTGAGATCCACAGGTCTGAACAACAGCACACGCCAATAAAAGCATTTAGCTCTCTGTTGTGGATGTCTTTACAGCAGCTCTGTTGCTCAGTTCTGGCCTGACATTTTCATCTTGGTTTCGTATCTGGTCACCTCTGCTGTTTGAATCATGTTGTCCTGTAGTGGGGGATTTTTGACAGGATCATCTCATTGTTGTACTACCTTCTTACCAGAATCAAGGATTTACAAATGTAATGAAACTCACTGCAAAGTCCAGTTAATTAAGTTTTGGGCTGGTTTTTGTTGTTTATGGGTTATTGTTGTTTTCTTTGTTTTCATATGTATAAACACCAAAATTAAATGCTGTTTAAAAAAAAAATCTGTAATTAAGTGGGAAATTTCTGGAAGACAGATTTCAACAGAGTTTTCCAAAGAGCTGTCTCCTCATTTCTCCTCTCCCCTCAAATCAGCATATTGGAAGTATGCATTTGTGCTGTAGTAATGAGGAGTTAATTTACAGCTCTTCCATTCCTTATTTGGAGAAATCCATATGAAGAGGGGAAACTATTTTTGCTCTAGGAACATATGGAAAGAAACAGGAGGATTCACATCTTACATTATCCATAATCTTCGAAATCAGAATAAAGACAAAGATATTAAAGATGAACTCAGTGAACACCTTTGTGTTTTTTGAAAGTATGATTAAATTATCATCACATTTCTCCCATTGTTCTCTCTGTTTCTCCTTATTATTATGATTACATCTACAACATTCTTATTCTCTTCTGTTGCCTATGAAAGTTGATTCCTCAGTTTGATAGAGCATAAGGTCTTGGGTTGTAATTCACTTTATATTGTCAGTATCAGTTTGACTACACCCTCTTCTATTCTACAAGGAATTTGTTTTTATCTTCAGTCTTGCATTTGTTGGATCAAGTTGCTAGCTACCATAAGGTGTCAAAGTCTACTAAAATTATGTTACTGATAAATCTGTCTCATGTTTACTGGCCAGAAAAAGCTATTGAGAAGAGTCAATGTTACGTTAAATATTTTGCTTAGATACTGGGCTGCAGAAAAAGACAGAGTAGAGCAGAGTAGTGCAACTTTTTTTTTTTTCCTTTTGGTAAAGCACTATCTTAAAATGGTTTAGATTACAAATTGGAAAAAAAAATTAATCATTTATACATGTTGTACAAGCTCATTATTTCACATTGCTTTTGCTTCTTATTCATGAGAGTTTGAGCCTGATGTTCTCAGTTTAGAGCTCCTAGAAAACTTCTTTCCCATTGTGATAAAAAGTAAACCTTTTGGTAACTGCCACAATGGCATAGGTGCATTGCAGCCCTCAAAATATCCAATTCATCCTATGTAAAATGCAAGAGTTTAAGTTTAGATTACTTTTAAGCTATTTATACGGCTTGTCTGCTGACCAGATAAGCTTACTGGAGGGAAGCTGACTGGGATAACTGACCAAAGCTGAAATTGTTTTGTAAAAATAAAAGGTATGGGTAATTTCCTATGCTGCATTCATCAGAGAAAAATGATACAATATCTAAGGAAATATTCATCTGTCTGAGAACAATTATCACGGCAGATTTTTTGTCATGAGTATCATTTTACCAATAACATATGCATATGTGCATTATGAAAATAAATTTGTATGGGTTTTTTTTGTTTTGACATTACATCAAAACCTCATTTTCAGTCTTAGAGACTGAAATACAATAAAGCATGCTGATAATATCAATTTGCAAATACAGCTATACAATAAATACTCTTAAGTACATTCCTGAAATTCATAATAACAAAGTAAAATGCCATGGTCAAAATGTAGCACTCAGATTTCTGATTTGTTCTTATTTGAGCACATAGGCAGGCAATGAGTGTATTTAAACCCCATCAGGAGCAATCAGGGCATTTAGCATCTTGCAAGTTACTGGTGCTCAGCAGTTTTGGGGGAAACAAAAAAAGCGCTTTGCAAGTGCATCCACAGGCTACTACGCTGCAGCGTGGTGCTGTGACACCTAAAGTAGCTTCGTTTGTGTACCAGAAACATGTTCATTATGCTTGGGCTAATTATAGGCTGAGAAGTCTTCTTGAGGGAAAAACCTAGAGGGTGATGCAGATGGAAAGAGAGATGATGGAATAAAATGAGAAAATATTTTGAAGACAAGTAGAGAAAGTATACATTTGAGTCTTTTCTTAAAAATGTTTTCATTAAAACACTTTTTATCTTACAAGGTGGAACAAGATTTGCTTGTTTTGATTACTTTTTTTTTTTCTTTAAAAAAAACAAGAAGTAGGCTAAGATATTTTTTTGGACAATCAGCATTTCATCAGAGCTAAAAATAGAGATTATAATATTGTTTGCTCATGTAGGGAAATGGTGCAGCTGAGGTCAAAAGTAGCCTTACCATTGCTCCAAAAGGAACATGACTAAGCTTAATTAATGTGTATTTCTATAAAACATTTTTAAACGTGTATCTAGCAGTCATAACTGTTATATCTCTTAATGATTACAATAAATTCTTAGAGAAGAATGGGATACTTTTATTTGTTTCTCTTAAGAAAATTTCTATTTTACCTCTTTGTCTTGTATTTGTTCCATTCCAATCATAATGTAAGGTCAAAGTATTACAAATTGTTTGGCATATCGGCCAAATTATTTAGCATATTTTTAATTTTTAGCAGGTCATTCCACACCAAAAAATCCGATTTCTTCACTGTTCAATGTCTATACATTTTTTTTCCTTTTAATAAATCTGAGGTCATATTCCACTGATTGAACTTAACATTACTGCCAGATTTTTTTCATTGCTAAAATGACCAATCAACTGAAACTGCAATAGCTCATTAATTTTCAAAACTATTAGATCTTTATTTTTACACACACACACGTACAACACTGACAATTCAACATTACTGGCTTCAGTTTTTAACTTAACAGTTAAGATTAAGAGTTGTAATATGTTGTTGTTCAAGTCTCTAACTTCACACTCAAACTCTTATGCAGCATAAGCAGACTAAAATTACGAATTTGTTCAATATGTAACTTCCTTCACATGCTTTCTTTCATTTAAGGAAAGTCATCACTTAAAATATATTTAGTTAATTTATCCTAAATAAAAAGATGAAGATAGCAAATGCAATTGATTTGGGTTTTTTTTTTAATCCTAATGTAGCAGCTTCTGAACACTGAAATAGTATGAAACTGTGCTCTTTGTTTATGTCCCTGAAGAAATAAGGAGCTTTACAAATTAAACTCATTTAACAGATCTGTTGATGATGGAAATAAAACTGAGAAAAGTATACCACAATCTCTCATGAACACCCTTTTCTTCCTGTTAGGTTTAATGAATAAGGACTACATCAAAGAGATTTTTCTAATCAGTAGACTAGATATTACATGGATTATATGCAAGGAGAAGATCCACTGAATAAGCAGAGTCTATTTCTACAGGTATGCTTCACACTATAAAAACACAGTCAACTTCAATCCTGTTCTAACAAGAAGAACTTAACTGAATTGATTTCATTAGAAAAAACTAGGGGCTCTCTCATTTTCTTTACAGATATTCATAACATTTAAAAGCAAAAATTAAGCTTATGTTAAAAATTTATTGCTTCCCAGAGAATTTGAAGGAGTCTCTTAATGCAAAACAGTTAGTACACTTGAATAAACAAAGTTATTTTAAAAATTAATTCCTATTGTCACTTAATAAAAAGTTATCTGTTCTCTGAATGTGAAAGTTATGATTTCTGTATTTTTAATTTTCAAATAGTATTTGTCAGATCCTCCAGAATAGTGTTTGTTCATGACATTTTTATATCTATATTTTCATTCACTCATTACATTCATATTTATAACTGTTTCTATATTTTGCTATCTTCAGATAAGTATATGCACTTTTAAAGAGTGTGGATTTATTTTGTTTTGAAAAACCAGTAAGATCCAGGTTAATTTTTTTTTCAAATTTACTCTGCTTATAAACACTGTATGTAAAGGGCATGGAAGTGACTTGTAGTCACTTGAAAGCTCACCGAAATGAGTCGCATGAAAGCTCACTGAATGCGGCATTTGTTTTGCTGCAGTTCAGTATTTTGAGTTCCATGCTAGATTTCAGCCCAGCTCTTGAATACACTATATTCAGTTAAGATAAATCTCTGTTCATGAAAGAATCTAGATTAGCTTCAAAGCAGTTGCAGACAGTACTGCAAAAATGCAGCTGAGATATGCACAACTGGAAAAGATTTAAGAAGCTGACAAAAAGGTGATGGAATGTGTCTAAATGTAGTTGAAAACACATCTTTATTTGCATATGATATGTACATACCTATCTACACAAGTAGACTGCATGTCTAAAGTATGTGTCACGGTGGTCAAACTAACTAATCAAAGGTGCTGACACAGAACCATTTTTTCTTCTCTTTTCCTATTCTGTTACTACACGGCTACTGACCAGATCACTCTTGTCCAAGCCTCCATTTCATGAAGAAATTGAAATTTTTTTCCTACTGATGCAATATGAATTGTAGAATAGGAGACACACGGAATGGCAGGTTTTGCTGTCAGTGTAGTGACAGCATCTATTATGTTATCTCACTTCTAAACCTCTCAGTAGCCTCCCTACTACTTTGAGTAGGAGAAAAGAAGAAAACACAATGAATAATCGCAAAATTCAGCTAAGTGTTATCTACTCTGTACTTACTGAGCACTATGGGCTAGGCAGAAATACTCACCAAGCAACAGAGCACTCTCCTTAAGTCAGGTGAACTGACTGATACAGACATCTTCTTGCTAGTAACATCTAGTGAAAATCACTATTAGAATAATGGCAATATTTTTTGTTCATTGCTTGCAGACATCTAAAATGGGAGGTAAGCAATTCAGAATTTACTCTTAAGAAATGTCCTATCATCTTTCTAGAACCAGTGTATTCAACCCAGCTTGCAACTGTTGAAAATTCTCACAGGTTGCTACCTGAGAAAGGATTTTAATCAATGTGCACATTGATGTCACCAAGAACCACTAGTCTCACGGACACAAAGCTACCAAGAAAGCTAAAATCTTGGCCAAATATTCTACAGTAGACTAGGGCAGGTTGAATGCTTATGACATCATTACCACTTTTATTGGTAGATACATGCATCCACACACATGCTTATTTTTGTATAGTATTTTCAGCACAGTCTCACAATGAAGGGTAGAGTCACTGTGCTCTTCACTATATACATATGAACAGCCATATACTTGAATTCAGTGACTTTTCTCACTAATAAGAAAGAATGCTTTTCAAAAGCCTGCACTCAGCCAGCCTACCTGCCCAGATAATGTTGGGAAAAAATGAAACGACTACATTTTCCTTTGATAAGTGGTTTGAGCTAAAGCTACATTAAAAGGAGAGAAAATAAACACCTGCAGTTTGTTCCTACCTTATGTGTTAAAATTATTTAAAATGAGAAGAGTATGTATAACCTTTTCACATATACTCTTTTCACAGTTCCTCACCTCAGAAGAAGGGATGTTTGCTCCACAGAGTTTTGTAAGCGCTGAGGATGGCACTGGAAAGGAAAAGAAGGACCAAATGTTCACAGAAGTGCTAAATAAAGGCAGGGGTGCCGTGATGGAGAGCAGGCAGCTCACAGAGGCTGAAGAGCTTCATTCTTTGCTGGGTTGAGAACACGCTGGGTCTACCCAGATCCAAATACACTCCTTATGAGGGGTTGTTAAAGGACGTCTTTTATGTGTAACAGTCATTGTCAATAGAGATGCTGACAGTAAATGGA
The DNA here is from genome assembly GCA_013397815.1 of Aleadryas rufinucha. NCBI lineage: Eukaryota > Metazoa > Chordata > Aves > Passeriformes > Aleadryas > Aleadryas rufinucha. The sequence goes on from VZTH01002843.1 coordinate 177,886, forward strand.
AGTATAATGTTTATTACTGCACATTGTCTATAAACACTTATTTCTCAAGCATATCAGTCCATCGTGCATCCCAAATATTCAAGACTCTGACTGGACAGCAGGGTTATGTTTGGTCAACAAAGCTGCCAAATCCTTCAAAAAACATTAGCATCAGCTCCTCTGAGGCATTACTTTGATCCTGGTGCCAGAGTGGTCCTTTACACACTGACTTATTTCAGAGTCAAAGACCCTTAATGGAGCAGAAGACCTAAAGTACAATTTAACATCAGTACTGCAGAGTCTAGGGACAGCCAGAGGTATACATTTCTTAAGTACAAATATCAAGAGTTTACAGATATTATTCTGAAGAACATCTACAGTAATATCTACAGGTGTTGCTCTAACACTCAAAAGGTCCCACTGTGCCTCGGTATTCAGCTCATGTTCTCACATGAACATAAAAAGTCTCTCTAAGTCCCATTTTTTTAACCACTCATAATTTTCTCTCTATTACACAATAATTCCCTCTTCCACACTAATTCTCTCTCTCCCTTAGTCTATTAATCGCCATATTGCCAAACCCCTGCAGTACATGATGTTGCCCCAGTCCTTCCACCTACCATAGTCATACTTTTCCACTCCTTCATTGTTACTCTTCATTCTCTAATTAATCTAGGAGACAGGTGGCTGTATTAAGCATTTGGGTTAGCTAGCCCAGGTACAGGAATCCCTAAAAGATAACCATGTCTCTATAAGCACATGCATTTCACTAATTGCTCTTACACATCTGTGAAGGGATATCCCATAATTATTTGTGTTAATGTGCCAGGATTGATTCCTACACAGCAGTTGAAAATCTCTCCTATCGAGTGTGGAGAGGGAATTTTGGGGCAGCGTACAACAGCCACCATCTCTCCTGGCATGTTCATTTATTTAGCCTCAATAGAGCACTGTGAGGCTTGAAACCGTGCTCTTAGTAATTCTCAATGTTTGCAAAGCAAAACAAAAAGTATCTGCTTTTTGCATGGATGCCAAGGGAACAGAAGGCAAGAATAACATCTATCAGTACCTAGAAAGGCTGAAGTCTGGACTGACTTATCGAACATTTCTAAAAACCATGTCAGAGCACAACTTCATCCTGGAGAGATCCTGTCCCAATTGCTCTCAACATTTTCCCCTCTTCTCAGCGTTTGTTCTTAAACATCTTTTTCTTACTTTCAAAATCCCTTCTTACCACTCTCACACCTGTGCTTTTCCCATCCCCCAACAATATTTACAGATCCAGTTTGGTCTGAAGTAAATCCTATGGCTTCTGCTACTTTCCAGCTGTTTGGTGTTTTTCATACTACCTCCGTCTAGACTGTGTATTTAAAGAGTACACAGGCAAGATACTTTTCTCTTAGGAACTGAGAAAAGGAAAGGCAGTGAACAGGCTGAAACAGTAAGCAAGAAAGAGAGTTTCAACAGCCAAGAAAGTAAGATTGTGAGACAGAGGACAGAATAGTTGAAGAAGCATATCTTCAGTCCTTCTCTTCCCAGTAATGTTTGCTTCCTATAGCTGAGTCTGGATCACAGCAACAAAAACATCTCTCCAAACTATTTCATAGTAGCCCAACACCCTATTGGGGAGTATTTCCAGTTTCTTACTAGCATTCTCAAGAAGCCTAAGGCACACCTTGCAGCAAAACTTGGCTGTGTAAGAATCTCAGCAGCGGAGGCTTTTGGCCAGCCTGAGAAACAGAGGGATGTAAGAGTCCTCCTGCCTGTACCCAGCCACTCCAGCCTCAGAGTGCACAAAACTTGAGCTGCAGAGGACAGAGGTAAGATAAACACTGCTGCAAATGCAACACTTCCCAGTTACAAACGTTCCTTCTTTCCATGCTGCTTCAGCTTTTAAATTTTCATCACTCTGCAGATGCTGAAAAATACCCACAAATTAGAGACTCCATACCTCAAATGAAACTAACATATAAAAGGGAACATTTTTACAAGTGAAATGAATAGCTAGAGTCTGTGCAAACACTGATCTCCAGATAGGATAACATCATAAACACTGGGAAATAAAATTAATGGTTGAATGATAGCAGTACTATGCTCCCAAGAATAATAATCAGATATAGATATTTAACTGCCTGTGACTGAGGACTCCTGTATCTTGTTATAACTCACCTCCCTACAGAGTACAAGCCTCCTTCTAAATATAAATATTTGAAATTATGATTCATGTGTATTTGAGCATGATAAAATGAGCAGAAATTTTAAAGGCTTGATTTTAAAAAAATGGTATGACTGAAAAGGATAATCTAATCCTAAAACCAAAGAAGCCTTTTTGCACCATTGTTTGCTGTTTGGCCAATTTTATGTAGTGTTTTTGAAACTATAAGTGGAATAGCATGAACTAGGTCTGAAAAAATCAGTAATTCTAAAATGTTTTACTTTAGACAAGTTAATTTTTTCAGTTTTAACTAGTTCATGCATTAGCAGTGGCAAGTAAATATAAAAAGGCATTGGGAAATTTTTCATCCTGTTTTTTCTGACTGAAATCTACTAAATCTGTCACCTCTGTTACATATAAACAGTTTGTAATACTTTGAAATAATAAGACATATTTTTTTTAAAATGGAAATTTTTAAAGTTGGAAGTAAAATACCAAACTAGAGCACTTTCTGTTGGTCACTACTCATTTATTTTTTTTAGAAATAAAAGACACTAAAAGCACCAAAAAGAATGTTGCAAATTCTTTTTAATAAATCTCACTCTAATTTAGTAATAGCATAAGGACAAGGGGCTGACATCACTACTGTACATCTCATTAGATAATGATGTTTGTTTAACAAACTTATAAAAGTTTTATTTTTCCTTCAGATAATATTTTTTTCTTTTCTTTTTAGAGATAGCTTGATAAAGTAGCTAAATCCTAAGAATTCTTAGTAGTGTGTACTGCATAACATACACATTACCTGTGATCTTGAGTGATGTATAAAGGATACTGATTTATTCTATATTTTTTAAATCAATTTAAACAGAACAAACTGGCCTTTGTTAAGGTGCCAGTCTTGGCTTTGAACATGCTAATTTCTGTACCTTATTACGTCAGATTCCTAATCTGTTACATGGGAGTAGTAATTGCCACGTCACACTATTGTGAAGGTAAATATCATGATGTGATGTTCTCACCTACTGTAGCAAAGAAAAATAAGATGGGCAGTGCTCCATAAAGGATAAGCAGTTAAGTTCATACATGTTGAAGGAAAGTGACCTTAGGGCCTTGATTTCTGAGTGTTTTTTTCAAGATACAGAACAGTATTTACTGTTTTAAATTTTTCCCTTTAAGGGAATTTAGAGTTGTGCCACTTTTTCCTTTTGAAAAGCTGTTATCAATTTAGTGGATTTTACTCCGAAGTTACATTCAAGTGAAGTTATCTGTAGAGCTAGGAGACATGAAATACAGTGACATGCATGTTTGTGGATGACCAGTGCTTTAGGAAGACCATTCCACTGGTTTCAGTAGGACATGGATTGGATTCTATGAGCCAAACCATTTGAATCAATGAAATAATACATTTTTCTTCATCAATAGCCTGTTTCTTCTAGGTGTGGGAAGAAGAAGACAAGACATTTAGGTCCTGAATGCAGTATCCCCTCTCAATAGTCATGGAAAAAATTGCAAATGAAAAAAGGCACTGAAAAAAAATCAGTCTAGTTTTCTTCCTCGCTTATGCTTGTGTTGGCTCTTTTCAGACAGTGGAAAGTTTGGTATGCTACTTTCCCTATCACTTCATTTACTCTAGATTCCGAGGAGAATACCTGCCCAGCTTTCCAAAAGCCATTTGGAATATTTTGATGTAAGACAAGGGTTGAAACTTTACCTGTTCAATGAGTGGGATGATTGCCACTAACTTTGGCAAGGCGTGGAGTTCATTCAAAGCAGCAAGAACAAAAATATCCTTATATTTGCATCTTACTATCTTTTGTTGGCCTTTTTCCCAAAAGTTAGAGGAAAAGAAAAGAAAAGAAAAGAAAAGAAAAGAAAAGAAAAGAAAAGAAAAGAAAAGAAAAGAAAAGAAAAGAAAAGAAAAGAAAAGAAAAGAAAAGAAAAGAAAAGAAAAAATTTAAAATTATATAAATGTTTCTGGGGGTGTGGGGGGGTAAACTGGATTAAAGGCTCAAGAAAGGAGCCTCAGATGCCAGGAAGAACAACTTCAAAATTACTAAAACAAAACCTAAAAACAATTGCATTTCCCATTACTGTGGTTTTTAAAAGCAGCTATGGTTCTGAAAAGGCCATTTATCAAACACAGAATTGTAAAAAGTTTTTTTGTGTACATCAGTAAATATATATTTAAGAGGAAAAAACCAAACCCAAACTACAAGGTGTGGATGAGAAAAAACTTACAGTCTACTTCCGTGACATTTGACATCACATATGAATACTAAAAGAAAACCCAAACACAACTCTGGTTTATTACATTCCAAAGGTTCAAACACAGCAAAGCCACCTAAAAGATACTGTTGTAGCTTTAATGAAGTGTATTTACGTGCTCAGGAACTACTGGTGTCCTATTCTGAAAACAAGACAAACTGAGAACAGGCAAACTTTTTCTGCTGTGTGCTGAAGGTAATTAGAATAATTTATAAAAACAAATATGCTACCGTCTGCAGAAATCACTGGAGAGGAACATAATACGACAGCAAACAAACCCTCAAAGTGCGTTAAAAATGGCAAATTCAAGCTACAGTTTTTCGGGTGTTTTATTCAGAAGGCAAAGTGATTTTTCTGTTTATGACATAAAGAACTGTAGATCTGTAAATATTGATTTATAAATTATCACTGTTGTGCAAAATAATGTAATATCAACTATGATATCAGTAACTAAAGGCACTTTCACCTTTTAAAACACAGGATTGATCTAGTCTGTAAAACAAGCATCTATGTAATGAAAACGTATGATCTCCAAGTATCATTTTCTATCACAGCCCAAAAAACTGAGGCGAAGACAAGGATAAAACAGGGCCATAGGAAAACCTAGTCACACACTTCACTTAAGCACTTTGGCCCCTCATCTATGCAGCTTTGTGACAATGAACATCCATCCGTCCCACAGGTCCTGGCACTTTCTGCCGGCCCCGGCCACGGGTCCCCGCCGGCCCTCGCGGCAGCCGCAGCCGATGGTGCCTCCGAGAGGGACTCAGCTCCCGGGGCCCGCCCGCAGAGAGCCCGCCCAAGACGACGGGTGCCACCGGCCAGAGCCCCGCATAGCCTCCAGGATTCCCACCTGGGGTCCGTCGGTCGCGGGTCGGACCCCCATCCGAGACCGGCGGACCGGGATGCTGCTGCTGCTGCTCGCCTTCCCACACCTCTCCCTTCGCACCCTCGCGACTCGGGTTTCCTATCCTGCCTTTCCATCAGATCCAAGGGTAGGAATTTCCCCCTGACAAGTGCAGCCACATGCGGCACCACCCCCTACATCCCAGAGCTCCGCGTGGGGCCGGGGACGAGGCTCGGGCGGGACGGGCGCGGCGCCCCCGCTTTCCCAACCACGCTCAACTTCGCGGGGCGGTGGCGGCGGGCGGGCCCAGCCCAACCCAGTCCTGCCCGCCCCCCGCAGCCGGGCCTCCCCCGGCCCTCCCGTGAGCGCGGGGCCACCATGTGCATCTCCCGCCCCGTGCCTCCCTCCCTCCCTCCTTCCCTCCCCTTCCCTACCGCCTCCGCAGGCAGGATGCGCGCGGCACCGCCATCCCCCGGCGGGAGCCCTGCGCGGTGCGGTGCGGTGGGGCGGGCACCCCGCTCCCCCACCGCGGCCCGGCCCCAGCGGAACCGCGGAGACAAAGTTGGCGGCGGCGGCGGCGGTGCCCGTGCAGCGCAGGGCAG
>VZTH01002843.1:194997-206518 GCA_013397815.1 Aleadryas rufinucha
AACGAGACTGGTGAAGGGCTTGGAACACAAGCCCTATGAGGAACGGCTGAGGGAGCTGGGGTTGTTTAGCCTGGAGAAAAGGAGACTCAGAGGTGACCTTATCACTCTCTACAACTTCCTGAAAGGTGGTTGTAGTGAGGTGGGGGTCGGTCTCTTTTTCCGGGCAACAACTGACAGAACAAGAGGACACAGTCTCAAGTTGCGCCAAGGAAAATATAGGTTAGATATTAGGAGAAACTTCTTTACAGAAAGAGTGATTAAATATTGGAATGGCCTGCCTGGGGAGGTGGTGGAGTCACCATCCCTGGACGTGTTTAAAAAGAGATTGGATGTGGCGCTCGGTGCCATGGTTTAGTTTAGTTGAGGTGTTAGGACAGAGGTTGGACTTGATGATCTTAAAGGTCTCTTCCAACCTGGTGATTCTGTGATTCTGTGATCTCAGACTTTGGGGAAAACTGGAACTAGAGACGCTAGAAAAAATGAGCTCAGTCTCTGTCTTTTAATAGCTAGGTGCCTGGGGAAGTATTCAGAGAAGTTGTTCTTTCCAGTTCTTCCCATTCACGTGTCTTAATTTGCAGAAACTCACTGATCCCAGGTTAAATCCAAATGGTTGAGTTATGAATAGATCCTAGCAGGCAGCATTTGAGAGGCTGCTCTAGCAGTGTAGTGAAAGGAGGTTTTGCTCGGGGAGATTGCTTGAGCAGTCTGGAATATGGGTTATCCACGGAGATCAGTGCAAACAAAAGTGAGCCATGTTCTTTGTTTGGCCAGGTCTGACTCAGCTCCTGTTTGAAGCTGTATTTTGAATGAGGATGATTCTTTTTACCTTTATTTCCTAGCAACTTGCATCTGAGGATTGTACAGATCACTTTGACAACAGATGTTCACTTGTTGGTATCTACTATTCAAAATTATTTTTGTCCCTTTTTAAGGTTTGTTTATTAAATTCAGCCTGTAATTAAACACACAGTAGAAAGATACATTCAAATATGTACTGCACTTGGAATTTGGAAAGAAAAACACATACTATAGTTTAACGTGACTAATGTGTTTCTAAACAGGAGCTTGAGGTGGATGTAGGTTAAAACATTAAGGTAGAGCAGGGGAGGAAACAGGAGAAAAGTAATTGCTGGAAGAGAACCCTGTATGGTGGGGAGGCTAGAACTGTGATCTCCAAGAAAGCTTAGAAAATCTAGGTAACTGCTTGGAGTGATAGTGTTTTGCCATTCTTGGGTTCATAATACCGCAATAGTTGTATTTACTGCAAATTTAGTTTGGTTTTAAGTGAAATAAATTTTTGTGCTTTTCGTTTGGTGGGTTTGGTTTGATGTTTTGGGGGTTTTTTTGAGGGATGGTGGGGCTGGTTTGTTTTCCAGAGAAGAGAGGTGAAAAAACGCCTGCAGAACTTTGTCTGCTGAACTGTTAGACTATTCTCAATTCTTAACTTGTCTTAGTTCTAACACAGCTCTTGAGTGTGCCCAGGAGTACTTTGACTTTTCTGAGGTAGCCCTGCTCTGGTGATGTATTTTACATAGGGAGGCTTAGTAGTTTTGGGCAGAAGGCATTTTTTGGCATTTATAAGAGAAAATGTGGGAGTGTTTTGAGTTTTGAACTATTCCGTTAATAGTGTAAGTGAAGAGTTCTCCTTCATTGTAACATGAGTTTCTTGGTTACAGAGAACAGAATCTTTATAGGTTGCTACTTCAAACTGATGGGTTTTAATTTTTTTTATTTTCATAAAAATCAAAAACTTTTATCTTAATAACTTTTCACTGTGAGAATGAAGAGTGGTTAAAAAAGGAATCATAGAATGGAGAATCCTTTCTGCAGTATTTTATGATGGTGTATTCAAAGACTGTCCTGGATTCCAACTGAAAAAGATGATGCTCTTGTATTAACACTACTTTCTCTTCCTCTCCAAATCATGAAGTTATTTCCTGGCAACATACCCTATTATATCAAAAAGTAAGCTACCTTGCACTGAGTGGATGTTTCTCTGGGTTACTTTGATGTAGCAGTTGTCAAAAGAGCATGTCTGGACTCAGTCTGGAATTTGAGCTCTATCCTTCATCTACTGAGAAAATTCCCATCCAAACTTAAGCAGCATCACTGGCCTTGAAAGACATACTTCATGCTCTGACATCCGAGTGGTTACCTGGGAAAATAGTTTGTGGGTGCTGCCAACAGCATTGTATGTACTGAGGTGTTTGGTATTGACAGCTGGGAGCCACATTCGGGTATCTGCAACCATGTGGAGTTAAGCTTGAAAATTATTTGCTCCATCTGTGCATGTGTAGTTCCACTTGCTAAGTGCTTCTCTAGTACTAAATTAAGATCTTGATCTAAAATGTATAGATTTGTAGGCCTGTTCCCCTTTGGGGATAGGAAAGCTATAGGATGTTAGAGATCACCTACTTCTAGAAATCTGCCGATTTCTAGGACATTTAAATTAGGTTACATTCTACCTTCTATTCTTTTGTAAGAAGCGTGGGGAGCCAACAGGAATGTGAGCACGTCTTTGCAGACATAGCAGAAGCAAAAGAACTGTCTAGCATTCAAGAAAAATTCAAGGGATGTGCTATATTTTTAAAACATATGAACTACGTATTTCAGAGTTCTGCTAGTGATAAACTGAGCCCTCCCTCTGTAGCCTGACGGTGCTTGGAAAATCTGCCCCTTCCCTTTCCCTTATAAAACTTAACTGGAAGGGAGCTTTGGCCAAAAAATCTAAACAGCAAATGGGTAAAATTAATTTACTGATCATTTTCTGGAGAGTTCTAATAGAGCACAGTGGAACAAAACCTACATAAAAATTGTATGAAAATATGCATGTGTATTCCCTGTCTGTGTGGCTGCACTGGAGCATTCCTTGGTATTAAGTGGTCCTTGGTGGTGTGGTAAAACCAGCCCCTGCTTGAACGCGTGATCTTTTATAGTCTCCTGCTCTCCTAAGGTGGTTTGAATTTCTTGTTTATGGGTGCCTGGTTTTGGTGTGACAGCGGCACTGCTGAGGAATACACCTGGTGCAGGTAGCTGGGCTTGCAAGCTGCACACTGACATGTGGGTTGAACTCTGAGTGGGAGCCCGAGACAAGAGGCCAGGAGCTGCCAACCTTTGGGATAACAAAGGGCATGAAGATGGGTGGTGCCAGCCCGGTGAATGGACACTGAGAGACACAGCAGGAGCCAGGAATTGCCGACTGTTTGGATAACAAAGGAGATGAAGACCGGTGATGCCAGGGAGGTGGATGGACACGGAGAGGGGGCAGGAGCAGGGGGAGACTGAGGGGATAAAAGCCAGGGCGGTTCCTTAGTTACGGATTCCTCCTCGGAGGCACCAGCTTGGGCTGTTTCAGTGGTACTGCGCCGGGAATAAATGGCGTTATGGAACGAGACATGCAAGACGCTGCTGTGGGAAACCTGGAGCCGAACTGGTAAAGAAACCTGGTGTGAGTGGGGTGAGTGGGGAGCCGAGCGGGGCTCCTGTTGAGTCACTGGAGCCGCCTGCTGGGAAGGGGCTTCGGTCCCAGCTGTGGAAGTCTGGCCTTGGGAGTGTGACTGCCAGGGAGCCTCGTGAATGGTCTGAGTGGGAAGTTTCCTTATCAGCACTTGATAAATACACGATGCCAGAACTTGAGCTGGTGGCCAGTGTGCTCGAGATACCAGTGCTGCTTCCATAGGGCAGCAACACCACCATGTGTTTGGCTGGCAAGGCGGGGCAAGTGGTGTTCTTTCATGTGGTAGCTGTAAGTTGTAGAACTGGTGCATTAATCAGGAACTGAATCTCCCGTATGATTTGTACACCCTGTCAGAGCCACAGCTCTCTGCTCCACTAGTCTCTTCACTAGAGATTTATCTCTATTTTACTCACTGGGAACATCCTCATCTATTGGCTTTTTATGGCTCCAACAAAATCAGAACTTCACTCGTGTCTGGGTCTCTGGTGTGCTTTTGATTAATAGGTGGGAAGTTTGCACCTATGTGGTAAGGATATAGACATTCATAATCTTGATTTGTATCAGGATTATGTTTGTCTTTTGCTAAGTGTTCTCAGGTTCTGTTTTTTAGATCTGCCAAGAAATCTGAAAGTGCAGCATTTGGATCAGTCTTACTAAACTTTGTTTAAACATTTTCTAGTCTGCTCTTTGTATATAGATAATTAACCTTTTATAGGATTTCTTAGGAATATTACAATTTTAGTTTAAACTTGCTGTATTTTAGTCAGAATTTTAATAACTACTGGAGATTCCAGGGAACATTTTGGGGAAGCTTTTAATAAAACTACAGCTATTTGCAATTTCTCTGATTTCCCTGGACTTGCTTTCAGAGCTAGCCTTTCCCTAAGCATACAAGGTCAAAAAAAGTAACTATGCTCCCAAATGACGTTTCTTCTTTGTCCTTGAGGGGACTGAGAAATGGGTTATAGACAAACCAAGAGCTTTTTTTACTTTCTTCAAACATCAGGAATTGTTCTTTGTTCACAGCTGCTTCTTGTTTCCCTAGTCTATACTTCTCTTTTGCAATATATATCTGTGTTTCTGTACAGGTACGTATACTTATTGTGCATATAAATAGATATGTGTGGGAATGCTACTAATAAACAAAAGCTAGTATATATTTACATCCACAAAATGTAAGGCAAAGAACAAGTAAAATCACTTGCTGCCTAATATCTACTAAAAATGATCAGGAAATGGAGAAGGAATCACAAGTTTGATATGACATCAGCATGGCATATGTATTTTCCTCATTCTCACTGGTGGTATCTGTGAAACTAAGTTCTTCCAGGAAAACTTGTTTGGAAGAGGAAGAAAGTTTGGTGGGGTTTGGTTGGCTGGTTGATTTAGTTTTCCTGCTCTTTCTGAAATCCTGAAATATTGGCAGGATGAGCTTTACTGCCTTAGCTAGACTGCAAACATGGGAAGATGCCCAAATACTGTGGGAATGGTGGGGAGTGCATTTGGACGAAATGGGGGGAGGATGTGGATGGAGTCCCTTAAGGGATGATGAAAGAAAGTGTGAGCAGTTCTTTAAGTAGTTCTGAAGTCACAGATTGTTGGAAGCACATGAAGGGAAAATGTCATATTTTTTCCTAGGGATTTGCTGTTACATTTGGGATACTGAGTTAACAGTTGTACCTTGCCACAGACCTTCTTCCTACATGCTCATGCAGGAGTCTTTCTCCATCAAGGAATTGGGTGGTTATGCGGTATTAACAGAGCTAGGATGGCTTAAATATCTAAAAAAAGTTTTGTGTCATGAAACTTCTTGTAGTTGATTTAGTAAGATAGTTCTTGCTGTGGAGTCTGCCTCAGTATATATAATTTCTTAGATGTTTGAGCTATTATTTTATAGTAGTGAGTGCAACATTGTGTTAAGATAAGTAAACCTGATCTGAGTTCTGGGTTTTTCATAGCTGAACTGTGTGGTTGATTTAACCTTGTAGCTTTCTTGTTTTGTCTTCTACCTGAAGACTGCAGTGCTGTAATATAAACTCATCTTGTTCCAAGATGCTTTGCAAACTGAAATTAGCACTGTATACTGTTGCCTACTGGTTAAAATTCTCAGACTTTAATGTGATCATTTTTCAGGTGTTCCTTCTCTTGTGCTGATTGAATTCAGGTAAAAATAGAATAGTTCAGTTGGAAGAGACAACAATCATCTAATCCAACTGCCTTGACCACTTCAAAAAATTAAAGCATGTTCCTCAGGGCATTGTCCCAGTGCCTCTTGAACATTGACAGGCTCAAAGCAGTGGCCACGTCTTTAGGAAACCTGTTTCAGAGTTTGACCACCTTCTCAGTAAAGAAATGCTTCCTAATGTCCAGTCTGAACCTCCTCTGGTGCAGTTGTGAACTGTTTCCACATGTCCTATCACTGATCTCGGAAGAGATCAGGACCTCTCTCTTCACTTCTCCTCAGGAAGCTGTAGAACAATGTGGTTGTTCCTCAGTCTCCTTCTTTCCAAACTAGACAACATTAAATTCCTCAGTCACTGCTCATAGAACATCCCTTCCAGCCCTTCCACCAGTTTGGTTGCCCTCCTCTGGACACATACAAGGACCTTAATATCCTTCTTAAACTGTGGACCCAGCACTGCACACAGCAGTCAAGGTGAGGCCACACCAAGCTGAATACAGAGGGATAATCCCCTTTCTTGACAGGCTGGTGATGCTGTATTTGATTCACCCCAGGATGTGGTTTGACCTCTTGGATGCCAGGACACACGGCTGACACACTGATCCTGCTGGCAACCAGCAACCCCAGATCCCTTTCTTCAGGGCTGCTCTCCAGCCACTTCTCTCCCAGTTTGTCCTGGATGCAGAATTTGGTATTTGGACTTGTTAAATTTCACCCCATTGATTATTATCCAATGCTCCAATCTATCTAGATCCCTCTGCAAGGTCTCTTTTTTTCTCTGGAGTCAACAGCACCTCCCAGTTTGGTGTCATCAGCAAACTTGCAAATGGTGTTTTCAGCTCCACAGAATGTCAGATCTTGGGACAACTGAGACATTTAGCTGCCTTAACTAAGTTGGTAGAGCTCAATAACAGAAATTTATGGTTAAAGTAGGCACTGTAAGGAAATGAAATAGAGGTAATTAAAACACATCTGGATTTGAAGACAAAAGTTCAAGATAAACTTCAAGAATGTCAAGGTGTTCTTTTAGCAGAACATGTAAGTGTTTTAAGTAACTCTTTTCATTTTGCTCATTAATACATTAATTACCTTTAAGTGTTTTAAAATTGTGGATATAATTGTTTGCAGTAACAAATTTATAAAATCCTTTATGAAAGGCTTGTGTGAACTTTTTATGAATTAGTGTGTGAGGAACTACATCTGCTGCATAGTTACATGTAACTGTCTTTCATTTGAGCGTCTAATTGAAAGAAGAACTGGAAGAGCTTCTAGGGTATTAGGTAAATCATATCTTTAGAGGTGGCAATATAGTTATTTCAGATAGATATCCTTTTTATGAAATACAAAGTTTTCATAATGGGATAAATATGATTTTGTGTCTTAAGTAATGAAGGAAACTCAGTGGTCCCAGAACTTAGCATGATGTGTTTTGTATTTACTACTCTGGAACACAAGTAAGGTAGCTGTTGCCATGTTTGAACAGTTGGTGGCTCCAATGCTTTGCAGCTATCGCAATGCATACTGCTGAAATAAGTTAGTTCAATTCTAGCTGTACAGAACTAGTTAGGACTGTAAAAGGAAAATTGGAATCAGGAACTTAGTAAACAGCCAAACACTTGCAACTTGCATTTTAAGCCAGTAGGTAAATACCCCCTTTTTAGTTCTTAGATAAGCATAAACTCCACTATTGCTGTCTAGCTTAAGATAAATTATAAAGGGGCTCCTTTACAAAGTGCCAGTTCAGAATCAGTAGCAATATTATTTAAAACAGCATAGCTGGCAGCATCCCTGCTCCATATTGCAGGATTACACAGGTAGGAGAAATGGCAGCTATCCTGACCAAGAAAAAGGAGGGAGAGAATAGTCAGTCTGTTTCTGGAAAAGAGGCAGAGGTGAGCATGTTGACAGTCTTTAAACTGAGACTTACCCAAGTGCTTATGTACATAAAAAGGAAAGTGTTTTTGTTTGGGTGTGGAAATAGAGGATTTAGTGGGCAATGGAGCTTGATAAAGTAAGATGATAACTTCTTAACAGAAGAGCAGGTGCTACTTTATCTGTCTTTTCAGTCATTGCAGGAACACTTTAATAAACACAAAACTTGAACAGGATGAAAAAGGTTGTGAAAAGTTTTAGTCCTAGAAGTCTGGAGAAAGTCTTAGATAAATATGTAGATGCGAGACTGGAAACTTCTGGTGATGACCTTTTCCAGCTTTTTGACCCCCAAAAATATGATTGTAGAGATACAACATTACTCCACAGGCTTTCCATGTTCTAGAGAAAAGGAAAATGTAGAATTTATTTTTGTTCTCCAGTGTTGGAAAACTACAGTTTATCTATTTTTGATGAAATATTTGTATTATGCCATCCTGAACTAGTATAGGTACTCTGTTATTGTTTTCCTTTCTGCCTTGTTTTTCATCTGGATTGTTATTACCATGCTTTGTTCTTGGAACTTCTGTCGTTTATGGTAGAAACAGCACTGCAGAACAATCACAGGGAATGCAGCCTTGCAGGTACACCTTGGCCTCCAAATCAGAGTGAGGTAAAGAGCAGTTTGAGAAGACACAGTCAATGAAATCATATAGTGACCCAAAGTTACATACAAGTGCAGTCTGGGTGTAGCATTTTGTTTCTGTACAGTTGAATGTTACGTGCTGATGAAGTTCTGTTTGGGGCTGAAAAAAAGGGGGAAAGGATTTGAGGAATCTTTATAATGTGCAAACTTATTAAGACCCTTCATTTTTATTTCCTTCTGTCTCTTGGAGGAGACAAAGGAACAAAAATAGCCCTGCTGATCAGAATTTGTATGTCAGTTTTGGTTGCTGATTAGAATTATACTGTCTTAGCAATATTTCGTCTAACATCATATACTAGCAAAGTGAAGCAAAAAAAGAAAGTATCAGTTCAATACTTACCCTCACTTTTTTCTTTTTAAATTAAGATTTTGGAACTAATTTCTTTTTATTGAAGTCATCTAAGACCTGCACTTGAAGACAAGGCTGGAATATAATTAGAGATACAATATTTACTGGAGAACCCCCTTAGCTTTTCTTCTAAGCCTATGCAATTCTTTCCAAGTATGTCCTGTGATCACTTTTCACTATTTTAAACAATATTTCTATTATTTTAACATTAATTTTTGATAAATTTTATTGAAACCAGGTAGTACTAAGATAAGCTTACATGCTTGTATTATCTACACAGTACAGTAGGACAGCCAGGGGACAACAGAAGACTAACATCTCAAAGTATTTACATGCTGCACTGACTAATTCTTGTTCCTACAGTGGACTCCTAGGTTGCTCACATGTAATATATAGCTTCCATGACATATATATTCATGCTGTTGGGAAGACAGGAAAAACACACCACTCCGAGACCCTCATCCAGGACTAGTCAGCTCATTCATGGGGTCAGTGTGGTTTCAGTTTATGAAAGATTTTGTGTCAATGTAAGAAAGAAGTAAAGTCTTTTTTGTGGCAGTAAGATGTAGTAGGAAAACTTGTTGTATCTATATATCTCCTTAAACACACTTTTTTTTTCTTTAATGAGGACCTTGGTCATTTTCCAGATACTGGTCTCATTTTGCTGTTTAATACAAAATAAGAAATAAACTTGAAGTATCCTTCAGAAGTAGTTCCGGGATAGCAGTATTCATGAAACCTTGTGTGGTGAATGGCTTTGATACTCACAGGATTTCGACTTGAAGATTTTTCCTGTAACTAAGGCGTTTTGGATATCTCATGCCTATAATAGCAGAGAAATACCTATTAACAAATAACTGTAGACATTAGACACATAGGCATTAACATCATTACACAATGTGATTTTTATTTTTTAAAAAATGAACAGGAGGATTGGAAATTGACTTCGCATTGTGAATTTCATTATCAAGTTATTAAAGTTTTTGTGTGCTGAAGGAAATTGTGTCCTGATAAATACAGACTGATCCATAAAAAGAGCACATGATGTGGTTCGGCAAGAGGTTCAACAGCCTTTGAATAGAAAGCTGTGGCTGTATTTTGTATTCATAATGCAGGAAAAGATCAGTGCTAGCATTGTTAGATTAAATTCTTGGTCATGTATAGAAAGGATATCCCACTTGGTAGACTGGTGTTCTGGTTTCCCTCAGACCAGCTGCTACAACTACTACAGTGCATGTTAAGATAACATCAGAGACTTCATTGCATAGTTTTGCCACTTTAAAAATACATAAATATCTCACATGCTCACTTGGGAGAGGTGGGAAAGTTTGGATCTGTGTCAAGCAGATGGAGACAGCCAGTCACTTGAATCTTGAATGGTATTAAAGAAAATGAAGGTGACTGCATTAATTTTCTTTGATACTTAGTTACATCCGATGTAACGGAGTTACTGTGTTTTGGTCTGAATTCGAGATCTGGTAGGAATTCTTTCACTTAGTGTGTTAATTCAGGGTGGACCTAATGGTGAGGTAGGTCACCTGTTCAACACTGGCAGCATGTAGCTGCAAGTAATCTAAAAACAGATGCCATGTTACTAATGGAAATTTAAACCTTTACTGGCTTTCAGGAGTGCCTAGGTCTGTCCTGATTTTTAAAATGAAAAGAAAATAAAGAGATTAAGAGTGTTCACCCCAGAATATCTAAGAAAGTCTCCATGGAAACAGTGTACCTAGCACTAAGGAGAAGTACTTTTGAAAGTAAATGGCTGACTGCTGAGCTATGTTTGAAGTATAAATTATTAAATGAATAAAACCTTTATGAAAATAGATGTGCAATTGTCTTCTGGATGCAGTACTCGGAAGTGAGTACTGGAATTTGGAATTACGGAAGCTGTGCCAGCGCAGGCAGGATCCCAGGTCTGCACTTCAGCACCCTTTTCCCTTTCACTTTAAGGGGGAAGGCAGTACTGCAGAGCTCGGGGGCGGGGGGTTGGTGGCGGTGTATGACGGGGAGAGAACCTTTCCCCCCGCCCGCATGGCCCCAAGCCGAGGGTGCACCTGCGGAGCCGGGGGCGGTCGGGCACTCCCCGGGAGCAGCGGCAGCAGGCAGTCACAGCACTTCTCGCGTCTGCCTGCCAGCGGCTTTTCCTGGGTGACGGCGTCTGGCTGATTGCACCGGGAAGATGAAGAGCGTGTGGAGAGTTATGGAGAGGCCGGGAGCTGGGACAGAAGGGAGGCCGGGACCGTAAAGCGCGGGGGAAGCATCAACTGAAGTTTAGATTGGAATATAAGTTAATGGAAGAATAGCATTTGCTGCGTGCTTGGGGGCGGGATGAGCTATGGTGGTCTGTGATTGTTGAAGATGTCTCTGCTCATCACAGCGGAATTGGACTAGAGGAACGTTAAAGGTTCCTTCCAACCCAAACTTTACTATGATTGTAATGTACTCCTCTGTGGTCTGCATCTGCTTCCCCAGTGTTCTCTCTCTCATCTATCCCTACCTGAGTTCTCAGCTGACAACTCTTTCTCGTTGCAAGCAATGAAACAATAATACAGTTTTGTCATTAAGACTTCACAAAGATTTTCAGTTAAAATTCGTATTTTTTCCCTTCTTTTAAAAAAATCGAAAGATCCCAACCAACATTTTTGAGAATTAATCTCAAAATCAGGTAAAACTTTTGCAAAACTAGTAGCAACTCTTTCAGCTCTACTTTTAATGAACCATTAGATGAATTAAACATAAAAGTTGTATGTGAAGTTTTACTGGCTTCACTAAGTTTATGGGATCATTGGTAAGTGTGGCTTTGTTATGAATACAAATGCTGTGTAGCTTTTATTCCTACTTTACTAGCTTAATTGTCCCAACCTAAAATAAGAGAACTATTTAGGGGTTTTTTTGTTTATGTTTTTCTTCTTGGTTGTGTTTTTTTGTGTGTGTTTTGTTTTTGTTTGTTTTTGT
>VZTH01002843.1:206610-247171 GCA_013397815.1 Aleadryas rufinucha
TTTTTTTTTTTTTTTTTGCTTATTATCTATTGACTCATTGTAAAAGTTCTGTATAACTGAAGAAAAAGTTGGTGATTTGTTGTGTGGTTTTTGTTTTGTTGTTGTTTCTCCCCATGCTGTTGCTGTAACTTCAAGAACTTCCATTTCAGTGCCAGGATCCCCGCTCTGTTTAAAGCTATATAAAAATCAAAAGGATAATATCAGAACCTAGAACTTACAGAGAGCATATATTAGACGAGAAATAGAATTTGGCACTGGGAGATGATGTGAACATACTAGTCAACACAGACACTAGTCTGTGTTCTTAATCAGTAGAGAGCTCCCTTAACTACTGTGGTATGCATAAAAATAATAGTCAAAACACTCTTCTAAATCATGCTTCAAATCTTTTTTTACTATGAGGCAGCTTAATAGATGTTTAAACTACTTTCAGATACATGAGATGGAATAGAATATAGCATAAAAGTATTTGATCATTCCAGAACTTGAAGATGGAGACAGGTGCTGTAGTCCTTTGGAAGTGGAAACTCCCCTTTGCATCCTGAGATGGGACCACTTAGAAGGATATGCAATCGAAGCCAGGCAACTTGTGTTTGACACAATAAGGAATGTGAGAAAAGTGGATGTAGTCAAAGCAACAGATTGGAAAGGGTTATTTTTGTAGTAGCTCTCTGCAGGGATGAAAACAGGAAAGATGGCACAGCCATATAACGTGTTTTCAATAGTTACAAGATGACAGTCCAAAGGAGAATGTCATTTGTGTAGATGAGGCGGAAACTTAGCTGTGTGCCAAAAATAATAGAAAGCTTCAGTTTAGCTTGCTGTGATTTAGCGGGATAAATGTAAGATCCTGCACTGGCATTGCACCAGTGTTTCAGGTAGTAGTGGTATTGTTTGTGATTAGAGAAAAGAGGCAAAGGGAGAATTTGTGGAAGGGGTATTCTTAAGTCACCTTGTGCTAGCAACACAGTCCTTCCATCTCAGGTTCAGACTGAAGTTCCAGCCTGTCTAGTACAGCAGGACAGGAACAGCAGCCACACTCTGGCCACCTGTCATCCCAAGGAAGTACATCTGTATGGCTGTTATCAAAGCATTCCCAGGCACAGCACAGTAAGATGATAAGCAGTACAGCACTACAGCAAGCAGCAAAAGCAAAATGTGCCCACTAAAAAGAACTGGACTCAAAATACAGTCACGAAAGTGAGCCCCATGGCAAGCACAGGAGCCTGCTCATTATTAGCTAAACAGCACTAGCAAATATAAATTCAATTCAGTGTATCCCAGAAAAATTAATTCATGAAACTTGTTAGCTAAAATACACTTTTTAAGACTAAAATCAGGGAGGCTTTGAAGCATAAAACCTGAAATTAAATTCAATCTCCTAATTAAGCCAAAAATAATTATTTCCTTCACACTTCCTATGCTAAAGTTATTAACAAAAAATAAAAATCGAAAAACCAACTCTCCAAATCCCCAAACAAACGAAAACCTACTTCACTTTTTGGACTAAAGTAGAATCTTTCTCATCTTGTAAGAGCTAGTTAAAACATGTACATTCAATATCATAACAAAAACCTCCTTTTTCCTTTAGCCTGTAGAGTTGAAGGATGGAGGTTTCTCTGAATTGCTATTAGTGGAAGACATGAGAAAGTACTGGTTCAAATTGAAGCAATGGAGAATGGAGTTCTAGAGATTTCCCGACATCATCTGTTGCTGTAGGCAAACTTCCATGTGGTTGTGAGGTAAAGGAGATATCTGTAAGTAGGAATACTTAACTGTATTTCTTAACTTGCAAGAATTTTTCCCTGAATACTAATACTTTATTTTCATATGTTTACAGTGAGTGCTGCACATCTTGTATTAGGTGTTGAGGATGGCATTTCATCATTCCCAGAATCCGCTCTACCATCTTTAAGTTGCTGAATAAGATCCTATGTTCTCTGGCTCCCATGTTCAGGTTGTTTTCCCCAGTGATATCTTTCATTATTTTAAAAAAGTATTTTGTTTAAGAAAGAGTATTTTACTGACTGACAAGGGGTTCACTGCCTACTACCAGCTTCCACACAAGACATTGCAATTTTTTAATTCTTTTTTTTTAGTCTAAACCAAATCTTTTTATTTGCAGTAGGACTCACTGTTTTCTCCCCCCCACTCCACTCCCCCCTTTTCCCTTCATGGGGGGCCTAAAGTGTGTTCTGCTGTAGTTTGCTTTATCAAGAAGATTGTAACCTGTCATCTGTGTTCACTCTTTATACATCAAAGTATAAGAACAGTAGAATAAATTCTGTTAAAGGACATTTCATATGTGTTGAAGCTTGCTGACAGAAGAAAGTTGCCAAGCCCAGGAATATGCATGATTAAGAAATACTAGTCCTCCCCCCTTCTTGTGAACTGTCATTCAGTAGACTGGATAATGTTAATGACATTATTGCTTTGCTCAGTAGTGAAGCTTTTATTGCTTTGCTCAGTAGTGAAGTGGTTGATCTCTAGTGCAAATTTTAATAACTTATGTTTCAGTTTGTTAACTGTTCAAATGAATGTGTGGAATAATCCACACTTAGAACTGGTTTTGCAGCCTTGTGTTGAAATTGCTGACATGGATTAAAGATTTCTTTTAAATTGAAAGCCTTAAGTTTTACAGTGCTGAATCTTCACTGGCAGCTTCAAAATGGCTCTAAGGGGTAAGGTGTGACATTTAAAATTTGCGCATGGAGAGGATTCTTGATTTTGGCATCAAGGAAGCTATTCTAAAGATAACCTGATGTGTCTCAGCTGCTTCCTTGGCTGCTCTAACAGTTCCCATCGGACTTCAGCTTGTACACAGGACAGGGTTTTTTAAATTGGTCCCGTGTCACTTTTGCCTCAGGAAACTGAAACTTTTGACGATGCCTTGAAGACTGCCGAATTCTTGGAAACTTTTGTCAGAAAAACAAGTCTGGCATTTCAAGCCAAACTGAACGCTGTACCTTACTGACAGTGTTAAGCCTGTTGCTGGTAGTTCCCTAAAGCGCTACAAATTTAATTTTTCTTTTTTTGCNGCCGCGCTCCCTGCGGCAGCTGGCGGCGGGCGCGGGCCATGGGGGAGAAGAGCATCCGCCTCGGCGTCCTGACCCTCGGCGTCCTGCTCCTGGCCGCCGCCTCGGGTGCGGAGCCGCCGCCGAGCTGCGAGGCGGTCCGGAAAGTTTTCCAGCTGCGGCGGCTCGGCCCGCTCGGCGGCGTCCCGGAGTCCCCGCGGGCAGGTGAGCAGAGCTCGCGGGGNCCTACCATGCCATCATTTCCTTTGCCTGTGGGTTTCTCCTCCGCAGCCCGCCCTCCCAGCACCCCGGGTGTACGCGGGGGGGTCTCCTCCCCAAACAGCCCGTGCCCAGCCCCAGCCCCGACACCGGCGCTGGGCAGCGCCCTCCCGCTGTCGCCCCGGGCGTGGGGGCCCCTCCTCGGNCGGCGGGGCTGGGCACCTCGGGTCCCCCGCTGGCTCCATAGCGACATGGGGGCTGGGTGAGGGGGCTCCCTGGCCCCTTACTCAAGAGAGAAAACGCTCTTGTCGGGCTGTGGGCACTGGAGCACCCCGACACCTGCCTAAAATCCCCTTGTGCCCACCCACTCCCACTCCGTATCGCGCAGAGCAGAGCGAGCCCACTTCAGCTGGGGTCGTCGTGCTTCCAGGCGGCCGTGGGCAGGCACAGGTCCAACGGTGCCAGCGCGAACCCTGGGGGCTAGGGAGAGCCACCGAACTGCGTCTGGGGCTGCTGGAGTTACTCTGCTGCGAAATGAGAACGACTTACACCGCTGCAAGTGGTCGGGCTGCGCATTTTCTGTGCTGGATATCTGCCTGTCACTGTAATGGAATAAAATTCCCGGGAAAGTAGAGTCTTTATGGCAATTTGAGTATATCTAGCATTTGTATCAACAGTGAGGTTTTTTTTTTTAAAGTAGATACTGAATGACGTTGCAAAGCACGTATATAATAAGGTGTACGTTTTTAGATTTGAGGTTTTGTTTCCATGTTTGTGAGAACTTCAGTTGAACTCAGGGACTTAAAATGCAAGTATTTTTGTGATCAGCAATATAGGATGAGAAAATAACTTTTTTATTTAGACATCTGTGAAGTGTTCATGTTTGGATGACAAGTTAACTAGTAAATGTGAGTCAGTGCTTTTTTGGTAGAAAATGCAACGAAAGCTGCATTAATGTCCCCCTCACTTTAAAATATCAATATATAGCCTCATGCTTTTTTAAAAAGTAATCTGTGTAGTTTTTATTAACTCTGCAAGTTGAGATAAGGCATACTAGTTTTATTTTAAAGGAATCTCTCCAAAATACTGCTTTTAATGACTCTAGCTTTAAACATAACAGATAATTTTTAACTTAACACAGTCAATATTCAGTGTATAGTTTACAAATCAGAGTACTATGTTTAGGTTACTCGTACATTTATCAACATGCATTGTTGTCTTCTTATATTGTCCTAACCTAAAGATTTTGTAATTATCTTTGATAAAAAAGAAAATAAACACTTCACTTGGAAAGCCTGTTGAGACTGGTACTGTGCAAATGAAGGTGTCTGGAAAGTGAAATCTGAGTTAAAGCCCTGTCAGCGATTTAGTTTTTTTGTACTGATTATTTGTGTGAATAATATCAGTATCAATGATACAGTATCACTTTATCTATGTTCTTCTTGTTCTGTAGCCTAGTGAAATTTTTATGCTTTCTCTGTCACTGTCATTTATTTTGATTACTATACCATTCCTTTGTGTACTAGGGGTAGGGAGGAAATATGTTGACTCGAGAAAAGAACTGTAGTACCTTACATATGTTTCTTCTGTTCTGCTCCTCCGATTTCCTCCTTTCCCCTATAATATTTTTTATACCACCACTCACTTTCTTCTTTTGATTTTTCTGCACTTCCTGTTCAAAGGAAAAGCCGTGTTTGAATTGTAAGAATAGAAAAGAATTTCTTTCTCTGCTGCTGCCCTTGCAAACAGTGGGCAGCAGGAGGTGTGGTACAGCTGCATGGTCAGCAGCCTGTCACTCTGAAATAATTACATTTCTGTGGGCAGCCAGAGTTCTTGCTCTGAATAGCACTGATCTCAGATACCATGAAACAAATAATTGCAAACAGTAAAATCTGTCCAGAATTGGCAATGACAAGAAAATGGGGATTAAATGAGTATTTTAGAAGGTTTAGGTGTGATTAAAGGTATTCGTAGGCTGAAAGCATAATGTGAAGACAAATGTCACTTTTTGCTACTGATCTTCTATATTAAGCCTTCTTTTGAGGCAAGTTGTAAAAATATTTTAAAACCTTTTCTGATGGCACTTAGAAATGTGTTTAAGACACACACATGCACCCATACAACACACACATTTTTTTGTAGGTGTCCAAGCTGCCTTTGTAAGATTTAATTTGGGTGCTGAAATGTGGGCATCTGGCAGCATTTTAATTTTCTTGGGGTTTCCATAATGTTCCCAATGGGGCTGACAGATACAATAACTCTGGGAAACTTATGTCTTTCTGGTACTGCAGTGTGTGGTGGGTGGGATACCATCTCAGGGGCTCTTTGTGGGCAACCACAATGCACAGCCACTGCAGCTTGTGGCATCTTGGAGCTACTCCATTATCAAATGTTGGTGTCTTCAGAACAAGCTGCATAAATGCCTCTACTGCCCTGTCTCTGTGTCTTTATATTAGTGGTACCTTAGACATAACTTGTTTAAGAACACTTCAATTTAAATGCCTTAAGCTGAATCTTTGGGGTGGAGTAGGATCACCAGCTGAAGAACAGCAGGAATGCTGGTTGATGTATGGATCTGTATACAGTGGAAGTCAATAAAATTATAGGGCCTATATTTGCCTTGTTTTCATTGCACGTATTAAAAAAAAAAAAAGCTGTACCATTGACATTTCTCCTCTTCTTAGTAGAAATAAAAACTAAGCAGCCTTATATCAGTAGAACATGCAAATTCTAGTTCTGGAGATTGCCATGTGTTTGTATTTTGAATAGATGTTAGATCAAAAAACTATGCATTATTTTATATATTTACTTTTGCAGCTATTGTATAAAGGTTGTGTATCTAAAGGAGAAAAAAATACCTCTGTCATTCTATGCAAAAATGACATATATATATATACATGAAGGTGATCTTGAAGGATATGGGAACTACAAATTTGAGTTTGTGTTATCATTCACGTAGCACAGGATATCATAGTGTTGAAAATGGTAACTAATAATCAAGATAAATTAATATATTTACCAATTGCAAGATACTTATTGCTACCCCTAGCAATGAAGACATTTGTCTAACTGTTCTCAGTCTTTTGTGAAAGAGATTTGGGAACTATAGTACAGACTTATGCTAAGCCCCATCACATGCTATATTGGAACATTTATCACTTTCATATTGATTTTAAATGTTAGTTGCAAAGATACTTTGGTTTTTTTCCTGTCTAGTTCTGTGCTACAAGTACATTTTTGGTGGGACTGTACAGAATAATTTCAGTAATTAAAAATCCTAACAGACACTTTTTTGCCGTATGAAGAATCAAACAATATGTGAAGCATGAAATAAATATAAAAAGGACTCACAGGTTAGGTTTGGAGTTTTTTATTTTATTTTCGTGGATCAATATGACTTGGATTATTTGGGAAAAAAAAAAGTAATTGTTGTCTGCTTTAAATCTTTAAATACTCTTTAAAATATTTTTATTTCCTATGTTCAAGGTATTATATATCCTTTCTGGTACTGTAACCTAAGCAACTTCCTTGAAGACTTACACTCTTTTACCCTATATATGCTAGTAAATCTAGAGCTTTTAGCTGATTTCAGCAGCTCATTTTTTTCAGACAGATTAAATGAGAGCTCTGAACTCTTCTTGTTATCTTGGTTGCAAATAATATTTCTTCTCTGGTTTCCTTCTCTCAGAATATGTAGGACAGAGAAGTTGTGGATCCCCATTCCCTGGAAGTGTTCAAGGCCAGGCTGGATGGGCGTTTGAACAACCTGGTCTAGTGAAAGATGTCCCTCCCCATGGCTGAGGGTTGGAACTAGATGTTCTGTAAGGTCCCTACCAACCCAAACCATTCTATGGTATGATTCTAGCAGCAGCAGAATAGGATGGCTGGTAAACCATTCACTCTTGCCTTCTTGACAGAGAGCCTCCGGTACATATGTCAGTGAACAAACTCTCAGGCTTCTGTTTGCACCAAAAAGCTGAATTCTGTGGCTTATTGAAAAATGTTACATTTGCTGTCACTAGAGAATCAAACAATTCCCAGTGAAGTGGGGGAAAAAAGTGCTGCAGATATTTTTTCTCAGCAGTTTGGTTGGTTGGTTGGTTTCTGTGCGTTTACTTTTTTGGTTTTGGGGTTTTGTTGGTTTTTTTTTTCAGGACTCAATATAGGCTTTTCAGCAAACGTTGGGAGATCATGCGTGCAATTATGAGAACAAGAATCATAAAAGAGAGTGAAGACTGTGATTAGTAAAAATTTTAATGCAAAGGCTTTTTGGTAGAAAACCATTATGAATATGAAATTGAGTAAATGAGAAAAACCATGCTAGCAGGATGAGATAATGTCAGAAAAAGTTGGTCTGTGGTACTATTGTTAAATCAAGTTAAAATATTCTTGCTAATTCCCCTTAAAGTAACAATAGAAGTCAGTTTAAATCTAGCAGGTTACTTTAATGCAATTCCAAGATCATATTTGAATTTTAATTTGGGTTTCTAATATAATTTACATTTGGGTAATTTGTATTTTGATTCTACCTCAAGTCAAATTAGTTTGGTTTTTTTTCTGTTTGGTGTGTGCAGACAGGGGCACTTCTAATTACTCTATTTGTTTAACAGACATTAAGAGCTCTGTAAAAGGATTTAGTCAGAGACAGAAAGTGAATTGCTCTGTCAAATCAGTTACTGATGTTCATTATATCACATCTGTTTTTCTAAGGACTGCTGCCAACAACATAATTTTGTGTGTATATGAACATTTCACCTCTGAACCCACAAAATGATCACTGTTAAAAAAACTTGACAATATTTTGAGATTAAAATCAACAAAAAATTGGGCTCAACTATGTAGCCATTCCCCTATCTCTATCTCCAGTCTTTCAGCATCTCTAGAAAGTCATCAGTGCTCAGTAGTCTTAGGACTTGATCTGGCTGGGTTGACCTGAAAGGTGGTGCTGCTCAGTAGAAGATAGAGGACTGACTCCTGACTCTGATGCCGAGTGGAATAGACAGGTTCGTGTCTACATTGCTAAAGACTGATGTCCTGTAGAAGGAATGGACTTTCCTCACTCAGTGGGATTTGCTCTTGAATCTTCTTGAGAACCAATATGATGCTTTTGTAACGCAAGACACTGTACGTTCCCCTGCCCTGAAATTCAAGCAGAATAGGAAGGCTTTTGGACAGGACGACATGTTTTGTTCTGTGAGCTGTAGTATGGGGGGATGGCTTCATCTTGCTGGGGTGCCTCCTAATAGGCAGGAAGATGATGGAGTATATAAGGAAGGAGCCAAACTTGTACTACAATTGTCTGGAGTGTCCTTTGAAAGCAGTATGTAGAGCGCACTATCTCTTGAAGTGCAGGTGAGAGAAATACTGGGGCCTTCTGAACAGAGCCACAGAAAGAAGTGAGGTGATAGTACAACAGTGTCGACAGTCAGGGCCGGGTGCTTGAGGCTGATCCCCATCTCTTTTACTGAGCAAAGCTGAAGTACTTTGCAACAATCATAGTGATAGCAAGTAATGCTTAACCTGAAGTGGTGCTTGTAACAAGAATAAGTTAAAAAATACTAAAGGATAAGCATGAGAAGGACTCATGTCTGATACAGGTTCCAAATCCATTTTGAAATAAACCACTGATTTGACAATTGCTTCCAAGCCATATGGCAGTTGTGTGCTGGCTTTTGAAAGACTGTTTGTCATGACAATCCTAAGCCTGTTCTGGGATTTTTTCAGACCCTGGATTTGATCTCTTGGAAGTCTAAGTAGACAGGCAGAAATTTACCACACATCTGGCATTTTCTCTTCCTGGAAGTTAACGTCCTCATCCTGTCAGCATTTGTTTTTCTCAAGGTACTGAAAATAAGGATTTGTACAGCTGAGACCATGAATAAAAGTTTGAAATCAGTTCCAGATAGGTAAACTTACACCTCAGAGTAATTGTTTTTCTTCCCAAACTGTCTTTCATAGACTCATCTAGATTGTTTTCAATTCTAAAACCTTTCCTGTACCATAACTGTATACATCAATACATTTTTATTACAGGCTAAGTTATTTCACTTCTAGCTGTCTTGTGATCTTGTCTCAAAGTAGATCATAGTGTAAAGCCATCAGAATTTGGTACTGAAAATAGCCAATATGCCTTTTTGGAGTAGAAAGTGTTTTCTCCCTCTATTTCAAAATTGGTTATTGACAAAACAATTCTTGTGGAAAATGGAAAGTTTTTTAGATGTGAAAACCCAGAAAATAATTGTGTGGGTTTTTTAATATTGCTTATTAAAAATGGAAGAACCTGTTTCACTTTTTGGTTTATGTATCTTCTTCTGAAACATTATCCGTAAGCTGTTCCTTGTTCTCTAGATCTCTAAAGAAACAGCTACAAAACCACTCTGAGGGTTTTGAGTAACAATTCAATTTTTAGTCATTTGGGTTCTTTGCATGTTGTATTTGGTTACTTTTCCCTGGCCATTGAAAGCAGCTGTGTTTAATGAGCTGGAACAAAAGTAGGTCAATAAAATGTACTTTATATGGACGTGATTAGCAGTCTTAAAAGTATAAAACAAAATTCCCTTCGGGTTGGGAAAGAGATCCATGTTCAAAAGATGCTGCTTAAAAAAATATTTTTCATAAAATCAAGGGGATAAAATAATACTGAAGTGTCATCTGAAACCATATACAAATATTCATTATTATTTTAGGGTTTTGCTGAAAGTGTGTCTTCTTGAAGCTATACTGAAGTCCATAAAGCCTAGGTAAAATTTCAAGCTAGCTTCTGCTTTACAAAAGGTGAAGGTTTAAATGCTAACAGTGCCTAACAATTGTTTAGAATACTAAGAAGAGTTTGGGTAATAGAGCTAATTTTTAGATTATTTCATTTTAATATTAGACAAGTGTTATGCATGTCTGTGCCTGTGTACGCAGGGAACTGCATGTGACCTTGTATATAATTAGTTAGTAACTAAAATGTAGAAGTTGAAAGGTCATGCATATTGGAAAAATGGCACAAAGGGTTTGTGCAAGATCCACTTTGCTGAAGCTCATGGGGAAAAAGGAGATCATTGCCTCTGAAAAATGAAGTTATTCTTGTGAAAAAGACACATGTCAAGTTAGTAGGATAATAAGGAATAACACTCACAAGTTCTAATTTTTGCTTGGTTTGACAACTCAGCTACACACTTTTCATTATGAAATTACGTTTTGTTATATAACAATGCCATTGTCTAAAATGTTGCCATATGCAACACAATGTTATTGTGTTTCAGGCAATGTGATAATAACGCTTTGCCAAGTTTTCTTACATTTTCAGTTCCAAGCAGAGGGAGGACATTTATATGTAATTATTATCTGCCAAGATTTAGAGGGTAAGTTGGGTCATCTTATATAGATGGCAGTGGGGTGGGGTATTTTCCCATAAAGAAAAGTATTAAATACTCTATAAAACAAAGCAAAACCCTTCCCAAAACCACCCCAGCTATGTTCTTCATTTGGAATAGTTGTAAGTCTCCTGCTGGTATTTGGTCTCATATGTAAGCTATGTTGAAGTTTGAAGATGAAGCTGTTGTACTGGGGAGACTTCTGTACTGTAAAAATTATATAATGTTTTTCTAATAAATCACTCATCATAAAACTCTAAGTTTATAGTGATGTAAGGAAAGCAAAATATATCTACTTGGGAATTTTCTTTTTTTCAGCTTTTCCAGAGTTATTTTCATTTTATATAATAAGTTTATTGATGAGCTTTGTACCCATCCACTGCAGTATTGTCTGGAGTAGTGTGAACCCCTTACAGTCAGTGATGATGGGATTGAAAGCCTCTGGATGAGGATTAGGGGGATGTAAAACAAAGGAGATGTACTACTGACCACCCAGCCAGGGTGTAAGCTGATGAGTTATACTATAGGCAATTAAAAGAAATTTCACAATAGGTAACCCTTGTCCTTACAGGACATTTCAACTTTCCAGATATCTGAAAATATCTGGGAATATCATGCTGCTGTGATAAGCAGGTGTTGGAAATTCTTGCAATTTGTAGGAGATAACTTCTCATCACAAATACTCAGCCAATGAGGAAAGATGACCTCTTAGACTTGCTATTTTTGAGTAGACAGATTTTGATCTACATTATTTCATGGGCACTCTGCCAAAGCTGCTGTTGATTACTTTCCCTGTGACTAGGTCCTTCTCTGTTAGTTTCAATCTAGAAGAGTGCCAGGCTGGGTTGACCTGTCTAGCTCCTGTGAAAAGAACTTTTCCCCAGTCCCCTCCAAAAATCTTGCTTTAATCCTTCTGTGAGGTTTAAAATGTCTTCCAAGAACCAGGGTCTTTCTTTAAAGAAGGCTCAGTCCACTTCCTTTTCCTGGCTTGTCATGGTATCAAATTCATACCACAATGTCATCCTCACTGGGATCTTCTTTGGTCCTGGGTCGTCAACCAGCTTGTCCATTCCATACCTTCAGCAGTTTTCTTAACACAAAGAGCAACCTTCTTTCTTTTCTCCTCATCTTTCCTGACAAGCCAGTATCTGTCCATTTCTGCACAGTGGCCACTCAAGTTGTTTCATCATGTCTCAGTTACTCCAACTGTATCTGGTTTTTCTGGGCTTGTGCAGAGCTCCAGCTTTGCCTATTTGTCTTCCAGTGTTAAAGTTGTTACAAGAATTGCTGAATACAGCAGATGCTGCTCTCAGAAATTCTTCCTGGCAGCTGAAGCGTATCTGGATGCACTCTTGAGAGTTCAGTAGTGAAAACACGTCCTCCCTATCCAAATTACAAGCATTCTCATCCACCATTGTGGTGCCGACAGGTTGAAATTCAGGAGCTCCCTTTTCAACTTCAGAGAAGTAAGTTGTGAAATGAGTGCATGAATCTTCATTGAGACACGGCATAGTTCTGTTTCCTTCATGTTTTCAGCTCATGAAAAAAAGCAGAAGAAAGGCTTACTGTAGACAATGCTTAATTAATCTAGATTAATTTATCTTTGTCATTTCCTTCCAGTTCAAGCTACTGTTGTGTTTCTTACTCTGACAGATTTGTTGGGCTCTTTTACTTAAAATTTTCTGAGGTTAAGAAAAAAATAAGGCTATTTAGGCATATTAAGCTTCAAAAATATGAAATCAAGAAATAGGAAAATTGCTAAGAATTGTGCTAGAAAATAAATATTTATACATGTATAAATATATAATTATGTTTGATATTTATAAAAGAGAGGTGCCTAAGATGAGTGGATCAGTGTTCTCAGGATGCTTTGGGAAATTGGAAGTGAGAGGAGTATGTTGGGAATAATTGCTTCCAGTGTCTGGTAGAATAAAAGGATTTGGAAGCCAAAGTGATCCTGAGGAATCCCAGCAGTAATTGCAAACTGAGAGAGCACACTGAAGGAAGAGTAGAGAGCTCTTTTAAGAGTAATATAGGAACAGTGGTTATTTCCTGGATATCTAGAAATTAAATAATCTATTTAGTGATTTTGTCTCTGTAAAATGTATGCAGCTTTGAGGGAAAGTCACGTTCAGGGTTGTTCTGAGTTACTGTCGGTGTTAGTCTCTTCAGTAGGTGCTAATCATGTTTCTTTAGAAAGATTTGTGTTGGGCAGGGTCAGGCAAGAATTTGACATATAGTAAAATTTCTAATAGCCCTAGAGGTTTCAGCAACATAGGAGTTCATAATTTAATCCAAATGTTGGTTTGACCAGATGAATTGTTGAAATTATGAATTTGTGCCTAACTGTTCAGTTTGTTTCTTGGGGTCATCTGATAGCACAAAATATTCTCTTAATAGGGTACTTCCACTGCAGAGTCGCAATTCAGATGTACCTAAATGATACATTAGTTATGAAACATAAGTTTGAGCAGCTGTATTAATAATGATGGAACAGACACCTCAAAATTCATGTGTGTGGGTTAAAATAATAACTCGTCTTAGATTTCCAGTATCACAAGTGACCTCCTTTCCTCAATATGCTTTCTTCATAAGTCATACTGGTTTCTTTGTGGAGATAAAAGACTTCCCTGGAACAGCAAATTTTGAGTTTTAAGAAAAAAAACAAGTGCTGCAAAGAATTGTAAAGTTGCTTGGTTTGTCAATGTGAGACCAGTTAACAAACTCTGATACCAATTGACAAAATCTAATGGATCAAGTTATATGACTAAGTCTTTCTTTTTGGGTTCTCTGCTGATTTGTTTGAAGGTTAGGAAAAAGAAATCATATGCACAAATAACTTAAAAAAAGTTGAAGAGGGAATCTATTTTTAAATAAGCAGACATAAATTAAACCTTTTTTTTTTTTTTTTTTTTGGAAGAGATCCTAAAGAACTTGTACAAGGGAATAGAGAATATAATAATTCTGAAACTGATGTGGCACTGAAATGTGTCCAAACAACTCAATAACTTTTTTACTATCCTCTCTTTTCAGTGTCTTACATGACTAGATAGCTGCCTGTCTTTTTTCAACAGTAGTTAGTTGCTTTGTGTTACATGCAGAAGATAATATTGGGTAACCAAATAGGAAAAAAGGCTGTTGTAATGCAATTCTGTGAACATTTCTCTCAGTATAAACATTTTTCCTCTTGATGTTTGTCAGATGTATCACTGTTGGCAAGCTACAGGCTATACCTTGACTTGTCTCATGCCCTGATATTCTTTGTGTGATAAACTCTTTGGGAATAATGAAAAAAAAGAGAGAAAAAACTGTGTGTCGTACCTGTGGACAGACCTTCCTGGTATGCTGAGTGAATATTGCTGCAGGCTTATTTATCATTCCTTTAATTTTTTTATAGGTGGGTGGTATATTAGTCCAGTTTGCTGCTTGTTGTTTTAACAGTATGCTATTTTAAAATTGCCATTTACTGCAGCTAATTTTTAAATTAATTAGTATTCAGTATATCAGCAAATTTATCTAAGGGATTAATGGAAATCTGCAATGTTTTATTTCCTTAAACAATGTCAATTTAGACACGTTTTGCATTGGAGTTACCACAGCTGAAGTTTTATGTGTTTTATAAACATGTAGCATAACTTGTCCTTGGAACATGCAGTAGTAGCATAGATGTAATCCTTATATTTCTTGATTTGAGCCGTGCACTACTAATCTCTTCTCTTGACCCCTTCCCTTGAGTAACCTGCTGTCTCTTCCCAGAACCAAAGTGTGCTGAAGTCATCATCACTTCCCTGATAATAAGATTTAACTTTTAAACCAGTGTCATAAAAGCTACAGATGTAGGTTGCAGAAAACAAACTTTCATGTACTTCAGGTTCCAGCTTTGCCTGTTCTAGATCCTAGATATGGGCACCTTTATGCACAAGCATCTGAAGTGGTTGCTTGGGGGTCCCATGACTCAGTCCTTTCCTGCCACTGCTCCTTCCCTGCTTTTTGTGGAGTTTTAGCTGCATTGCAGCAATAGCCCTCTGCAGACAGGCCTGTACCCAAAAGCAGCTAATCTGCATTACATCGCTCTTGGGTGATGTTACAGTTTCTACATCTGCTTTGATGTAATCCTCATCTGTGATTTGAAATATTTTGGGGCATGCCACTGTTTTGTGAGGAAGACTAGGATGAGAAGAGTCTTGGCTACTTTAGGAGTAGGGGCATTATGTCTAGGACTGGTAATGCGGGAATGCAGGAATGCAATAGGGATAAAAAAAAGTGCAAGTGCCTCAGTATAGAGAGCTGTGAGGTTGGAGTCAATTGGGTCAAAGGATTGAAATCTGGTCTGGGGAAGTGTGAGGCATGCAGTGGAGATAGCAGTGAGGGTGACTCTACATAGGCTGTTATGTGGATTCTGAGATAGAGCACTGGGGAACTGGATTTTTAATATTCATAATGAAAATAATTTTAAGATCCTCATTACCTCCTGTTTCTTAGAGG
Source organism: Aleadryas rufinucha (assembly GCA_013397815.1). Classification (NCBI taxonomy): domain Eukaryota; kingdom Metazoa; phylum Chordata; class Aves; order Passeriformes; genus Aleadryas; species Aleadryas rufinucha. The sequence continues at coordinate 221,690 of VZTH01002843.1, forward strand.
CAGCAACTTTATTAAAGGCTGACTCTGACACAAAGCACCTTCTTTTGCATGCATGCTGTAAACACTAGGGTAGCTAATTAATAGATAATATAATAGCTTATTTTTTGCAGCCTTATTTTCATTCTTTGCTTGAATTGGAATGTCAGAGGATGGAATATTAAGGTTTTCACATGGTAGGAGATTGGTAAAAGCAGCCAGATGGATAAATTACTTTGTAAATTATATCAATGTGCATACCAAAGAACATAGAAATTATATTTTTAAATAAATGATGAGGATAAATAGCCTTCAAAAGCATTAAGCTATACGAGGAAAAAAGATATATTGTAGCAATAATATAACACTTTAAAAACCAGAGTTTCTTACTCTCAGAATTTCAGTGATTCCTTCCTGCATTAGAGTTTTAACTCTCCGTTGGATAGTGAAGGTGTTCAGCTTCCTGCACAGTGGCTTGTAGGTGTACCAGTCCCTGTGGGTTAAACTGCTGTTGGAAACCACTTCAGAAGTATTTACAGGGGTATCACTTGCTTTAGTTCATTTCCACATCTGGAGGTTAAGTTTTTAATTTTGCACGCCATCATGAAGGCAATGTCAGACTTGTAAATTCTGTATTGTATTCTTAAAGTACCTCCTTCTTTTCCTTTATCATAATGATACTGCTGCTTATGTCTGCAAAATGGATTTACTTCAAGGCATACATTTTTATCATGGGCAGTAAATGTTCCTGTATATAGAGAGTCACACTTTTGTCTTGATAAATATAGAATTATATAAACTCCCAAGCAGCACTCCTCTCTAAAATGAGTTACTTTTGCTTGGAAACATCATATGACCTAAAGCATGAAGCAGAAAATATCCTTTAAAAATTGAGAGAAGTTCTGTAGTCTTTAAAACTGAAGGTTCAAACATATCCTCCTTTCCACACCTGCTTCATAATGGAAGGACCAGGAATTGTGAAGATTGAAACCAGTGATGCTAGAAAGAATTATTCAGCAAATCAAAGACCATATTATCTGCAATTAACAAGGGAAATTTGTTTATTTGTCATGGGAATCAGATTACCTCTGTGTAATATTGTAAAGACAAGTATTCATGCAGGATTCTGATAACTCCATTTTTCTTAATAGCCCATATAAATTACATATTTCATTCTGGTCTCATGCTTTTCTAAATGTGATTTCTAAGGAATCTTCTGTATCTTTCTACCTGTCTAAATATCCACAGTGGGTTGCTGCTTTAGAATTGGGATTGCTGTATGTAAATAATAACACTTTTTCTCACTGTGCAGCTGAAGTGCTTCAACCAACACATGGATAATGGGACATGAGTTTGATATGGTGTATTTAAACATTTCACCATTCTTCCAGAATGCTCCAATCCAGCCATCAGTAGCTTAACATTTTCTTTCTTAACTTTCTGAAATATTTATTTAAAAATCTAATTTAGGTAAGACAATTAATATTTAGGGTACAAAATGTGTAATGCCTCCCTTTCCCCATAACTATATTCATACTTAGAATGATTTATCAGAGGAAAAATTAGGAAAAATTATTTAAAAGGAATGTTAAATCTTGTAGGCTTAGTGGTAGAAAAAGAAGTTTAAATACTAAGAGGTGGTGTAACAGCTGAATGTGGCTACAGAGTCACAAGCAATATGGATTTTAGTTGACTTTTTAATTGCTTACTTTTGCCTTCCAATCATAATCTTCCCATTTTACCTGTTATGAAGAAAGAGTGATGTTTATACACACAACTGCAGGATAAGAAGTTAGTCCACAGGGCAGATTAAAAAACATTTCTCACTATGTTTCCTAGAAATCTTGTAATATCTGTTAGTGAAACAACATATTTGAGAACAGAATTTGGATTGCAGTGTTACATTTTGTATTAATATAATTTAAATTCACATATTCATTCTTCCATCACGTTTGTTCCTTATATTAGAAAGCATTGTTTAGATACAGTATTTAAAAAAAAAAAAAAAAGATTTTGAATACCACATGATAACAAAGAAGGTGAATAATGCTTTTTATGCTTGATTATACTCCAGTTATAAAGTTATAAAAGAACTGAATTGCCCCTCTGGGATTTCAGTATGCCCAAAATTTTAAAAAATACTCCCTTCTAGAAATGTCTCCCAACCTATTAGGGAAGTAGGGAGTTGGTGTCATGGATTCATAAGAATGTTTGACATTAGAGAAAGACACAGGGAGGTTAGACTGGAAGTTAGGACTGCTCCATGTAAAAGTTAGTATAAGCATATTCATTATGAACCTGTCAGGAATGGGCTTTCCACTGGTGTGTTTGTAGTGTTGAGAAGTAGTTAGCTTTTTCTAGTCAAGATTTAAAGAAGCACAAGAGTGCCAGCCATGAGCTGCTCCAGCAGTCCAGTATTCTAGAGGATCATAGAATCACAGAATAGTTTGTGTTGGAAAGGACCTCTGAAAGTCATCTAGGCTGCAATGAGCAGGGACATCTTCAACTAGATCAGGTTGCCAAGAGCCCCATCTAACCAGATCTTGAGTGTTTCCAGGGATGGGACATCTACCACCTGTATCATGATGTACAATGCATATTCAACATATTTTACCAACATTAGTTAGCAATATTCACATCTGGAACAAGATTACAGTGCCAGGGAAATTATATGGCATTAATTAACTATAATAAGTGTATTCTTCCCACAGAATTGGTACCCTCTTCTGTTTACAAGACCAAATGTTTTAAAGCTTTGGGTATTTTTTTAATGTGGCAATACCCATGCTAAAAAAAAAAAAAAAGTAGCTGTTTTCTAGGTGTTTGTCTTTTGTATACTTTTGTTTTTTATTAATCATGTAATTGCCTTTTCCTTAGGTGTTGATCTCCAGGTTTGTACTTCTAAAAATCCAACATGCTGTACCAAAAAGATGGAAGAAAGGTATCAGACTGCAGCAAAGCAAGATATACAGCAAGTGCTTCAAACATCAAGCGCTACCTTAAAATTTTTAATATCTCATAATGCAGCTGCTTTTCAAGGTAAAGCTTTCTGCTTTTTGTTTCCAAACTTGTTCATACTTTTCTTGATTTTCATCTTTGATTATTTTATGATGTAATAAAAGTTATCTATTAATTTTTAGCTTCTCCCTATGCTTTTATGCTTTCAAATAAGGAGTATTAAATCATGCAGGTGATTAGAAACTGCACTGCTTTTGGAATTTGTGACTTTTAAAAAATTATATTTGAGAAAAAATAAGACATCATTTTAGTAAGATGCTTTGATTTTGATTGTAAACCTGTAACTTGATGTTCCTCTTTAACTTCTTTAATTTGGGCCATACTAAAAATGCAAAATTAACACCTGAAGTGCTACAAAAGAGACATTTTTTGTTATACCACTATTTTCACCCACTATATTCTATGTCTTTTTCTAGCAGACATACCTGGGTAGTTTGTTCTTGAGACTTGAGGTTCATTTTTGGGATCTAGTTTTGCAGACTTTTGAGTTTCTAAATATAATTGAAAAAAAAATTGTAGGTTCGGCAATAGCTGTTTTAATAAACAGCAGGAAGTTACCTGATAAATAACAGTTATTTGGACTGGTGGTGGAGTTGCCTTTTTGCGATTACCCTTCATATACTATTAATTTCTTTTTGATTTAAATAGGCATAAGTTAATGCAGAAATTGGTTAGGAGCTGAGAAGATGTGAAAATAGTGGAGATATGAGGTTGTATGTGATAGATATAGAGTTCACATGTGTTGAGGACAAAGCCCTAAAGTCTTGTCATTTGTCTGTTAATATGTACTTAACCTTTATGACCACTTGATTCGAAATGATAATGTGGTAACTTCATACAGGCTTGGGAAGTTGTCCTTCTGGCAACTCTTTTGTTTTTAACCTGTGATGCTGAAATAATAAGCAGAATGGGGTCCTAAAATGGGCAGCAAAGTTGACTTTGGAGTCCTAAAGCCTTCCCTTTTTTCGCATTTAGGCTGTCTAATGCTAAAAACAAGCTAGGGTTGCTCTCTGCCTTTTGGGAGTTTTGCCATTTAGCCTGCCTAACAGCTGTCAAAGGGTGTTACAATCAGGGCATCATTGGTAAAATGCACAAAGAAATCTCTCCATTTCTCTTCTGCCTTTGTTCTTCCTTTCAACTTCTTTGTATTAGCTTTTTCTTGGTACCATGAGAGTTAAACAAGAGTTTGGTACATATTATAATATGTTGCATTGCTTTGCTGACCTAGGGCTGTAGATTCTGCAGAGCTCAGTAACCAACTGTGCTTTACTTAAGTGAGGGCTGTTTTAATATCTCCTCCTTTCCCCCCAGCCAAGAGAAAAACCAGCACGCAAAACCAAACCTTAGTTACCTAGCTAATATACCTGTGCAATCCCAAGAATTTCTCAGTCTTCACAAGAATGGGATTTAAATGACAGCTAAATGAAATTAAGTGAAATCAGGACCCAAAACCTATATTTCTGTTGCTTTTATGTCCTGTGGGGCTTAGTCAACGGTGTATTTGCGTAGTGCATGCAGGGTATATCTCATTCTTAGGTGAATTCTGCCTGAAAGACAGTGACCCATACATGCCTTTGAGGAGAAATAATTGTGGTTCCCTCTAAACAATCTGAGCAGTTATTCAGGGGGGTGGTTTAGGCCCTTCTCAGCTAGTACACAATCAAACTCTATGGCCTGACAGTCCAAGGAGAAGTCATAAATACCATGTCAGAGGCTAATGTGAGATGTGTGCACTTTTAATTCTCCAAGCAGTGCTAATTTACAGTGTAGAAAGGAATTCAAGAAGCACTGATGTAAAGAAAGGAGCCTGCCCTTGTAGCCTAGTGACTATACATCCTCCCTCTAGAGGAATGGGCTCAGGACTGCTTGACAATTAGTTTTTAATTTTTTTTGTGAAACACTTATAAGCAGTTCTTGTTGCAGGAGTTCAAGCCTTGCTTCCCAAATATGTAGCCTAACACTGCTTGCTTCTCCCACTGTCTTTGGTCCATCATTTGCATTTAAACAAATACTTTTCAAAGCATATACTTAGAAGTTATATCTATTTTCTATACCTTATACACTTCACATATTTTTGAAGTACATGCTTTAATAGTTCTATCTTTATTTTCCTTTTATGTAAAGAAGTATAACTGAGAGAGAATGTGGCTTGGATTCTGGTATTACTTAGATTTAAAACCTTGTTTAACCTTGAAGTAATTATTTGTGGAAAAACATGCTATTGAACATACCACTCACTCATTTTTGAAGAATTGCAACCATTGCTAACTGTAATTAAAGCTAAATGATTTCAGATTCAGAAACCATAATAAGATGCTGCTGATGTTTTTTCAGCTTGGAATTCTAGGAACATAGCAAGACATTATATCTGACCTGAATTCAGTTTTGACCCTGCTTTGAGCAGGACTTTGGGCTGGAGACCTCCTTAAGGTCCTTCCCAATCTGAATTATAGTATGACAAGGTGCCTATCTCACCACCAAATGTTTAGGGATTCCCTTTATATTTAGATGAGGCTTGGCTGGGGAGCTAGGAGTGTGATTACCTCTTCTGCTACTTTGGCAACTGGACAGGCATCTCAGGAGTCACACAGAAAGCTTGAAGGGGATTGTTGGAGTGTGTAGAGAAGGGAGCAGATGTCATGGACTTTACCACTGCTGTCATCTGCCTCTTTTCAAAGTACCTTGAGGTTGGATGCCTTAGCCTTAAAGGGGTGGACTGGATCCCAACAGAACAAATAGCTCATGTTTTGTCTCAGTTTTTTACACATTCAGTAGAGAGAAGTAGGCAGTTAAAATAAGTGATCTGTATCTTACTCTGGAGAGATGTGTTTTCACATCTGACTCTTCAGAGATGTGTTTTCACTCAGCATTAAATACAGTCTAGAGATCCTGAGTTGTCAGGATGTCTGACTACCAGGGACTTTAGGGTGATTGTGATGGTGAAATGAGGCAGCTGTCTGCCCATCTATTATGTGTGTGCATGCATCTTTATATGAGAGTAAATCAATCTATATATTGACGTGTCTTTGTCACCTTCTAATATTTGTCAAAACTCCTTGGTTCTGTATTGTGGTAAGAGCTGCCTCCTGACAGTAACTATTGGCAATTTTGAAATGTTGCAAAAATTCCATGTCTCTTAGGACGCGTCAAGCTACGTGGTGCAAATTGCTCCACTTGTGTACTGCTTCCTACTGAATACTCTTACAGTTTTTTCCTTATGTTTCAAGGTGTTTCAGAATGCATGTTTTCTTTTTCATTGTGAATCTATTTCTTTTTAATACCTTTGAGGAATGGTAAGGGAATAGAAAGATAGGTGACAATGAAGTTCAATAAGATATTAATCCAGTAAGTGGGAGATATGTTATGGAGAGCAATAAATCATTTTTCCCTTGGGAAAGCTGACAAGAGAACTTAAGCTGTATGATAATTGTGTTTCAAGACAGTCATTTGATGGGATAACATTCTTGCACATTTCTGATTTCTAGTATTTCTTGTCTTAATATTTGAGGAGGAGATTGTGACTGCTATACAGGGATTGCTATAACATCTCCATCCCAGTAACCATAAAGCCAAATAATTTTTAAACCTTAGGTTGACATGCTGTAGACCTGTCTCTATCTGTACACACACACACTCTCCTTTTGTACGGTTCTTAGGTGTTACTCAAAGTTCACACTGACCCTTGTCTATACCTCTAATCAAAAGATTAACAAGTGCCACCAGGGTCACAGTGCAGTCACAGTGCAGTCACAGTGCAGTGCCGGTTTTTGTGTAGAGAAAAAAGAAATCCCTGCAATTTCTAAAATTTGGAGAGGAATTGAATACGCATCTAAGAATCTGATGATCTGCAGTAGGATGGAATGCTGTGCAACAGAATGGCAGATCTTGTGTCACTTCACTATTTTTCCACAAGAGAGCTCATAATAGTTTAAAAAGTGGCCGTGTATGACATAAAACAAGGTTACAGCTTGTCTGGTTGAAAGGGAAATTTAGAGATAATTTAGAATTTAGTTGTGGAGTCCAAAGAAAGTGGACTTTTCTTTGTGATACTATATTTGGCAACTCTAGTACTGTAGCATACTTTTTATAAATATGGAAGCATTAATCATTTCTGAATGGGGCTGCCTGTCACTGAAACAGTGGACTTGGCAAGTATGTGTCTGTATGCAATAGGTAATAAACTGCACTCCTCAATAGAGCATTACCTGACAATTCCTACTGTGTAGGAAAAATTTAATGCCTTTGCCATGTAAGTTCTGAAGTGTATTGAATCAGGCTTTCTTGATGCAGTTTCATGTTTTTCTGTGAAATGATTGCTACAACAGATCAATTTCCACTTTATCCTAGAGCAGAATTAAATGAAGTCAAATTGTTACATCATAATGTTTGTGATCACAGTGCAATTATTACATTTAAATAGGATAAAGTTTTAGTCAGTAGCTAAAGTAAATTATGTGAATTAGAAAATGTGTTGAAATCTTCTGAGCTGCTTTCTCTGGTAAGCTATAGGAAATAGTGGAATTTCTGTTCATCTTTGTAAAACTAAATGTGCCCTGGCACTGATTCAATTGCTTTCCACTTGTGAAGTTTTCTGAAGAATGATTTGAAGATCAGAGAACATCCAGCTAGAGTTGCTATATCTCTCATGGTTTCAAATGATATGTTGCCCTTCAGATCATTTGAAATACGAACTGCTTTGATGTTCCAACATTTTCTTTTTTCTCATCTCCATAATCCTTTATATTTTAAATGTGATAGAAATAAGCCTAAATATAAATACTGATGAATCCCAACTTCTTTTAATTAAATGAAACTTAAGAATTCTATTAAAAGACAAAAATGTGGACAGGTTAAGAGACTCTGTTTGTCACTCTGTTATATTGAGGGATGAGGGTCTCAAAAGTATCTATGGTTCACCTGAGTTATGTTCCTCTTTCTCTGTTGTTCTGCAGCCCTTCCCCACAGCTATGATCATGCTCCCCTCTGGACTGAGGAGGTAGGGAATTTTAATAGCACAGAAGAATGATTATACCCACTGATTGGTCTAAGGAACCAAGCTGTTATACAAACTTTATTAACTTCAGAAGTCATCTACTCATAGTGTATTTTGAGTCCTTTATTATAAAAAAGCAGGATAAACCATATGCTAATATAACTTAGATTTGGACCCAGTATGTCTGTATACACATAAAACACAGCATTAAGGGGCTGCTGTAAGTGCAGAAGTCTGGAGATTTAGATTAATACCTAAAATTCCATTGTTAACCCTGAGTTTTATTTCTTTTATTTTTATTGCAAGCTAGTCTTTTATCATTCAGAAGGGATTTGCTTCCACTCTATCTCATTCTTATCTTTAGATACTTATTTGTCTACATGTGTGCTGTGCCTGTAGGCACTCCTGGGATGTGTGTATATATATCTCTACATGCTCAGGGATTTAATGGGCTTCTGTAACAGTTTTCACCACATCAGTCTTTTCTTAAATTGTACTTTTCAAGTGTGCACTTGTGCTCCTGGATTCCAGTCTCAGCCTGTTTATTTACCACCAATTATTTCTCCTAGTTACAATAATGTCTGAGTTACAATTAAGCTGATGTTGGTGCACTGTTCAGTCTCGTACTTGGTGAGTACTAAGATTTTTTTTCATATTTTTGTTAGTACCCAGCTAACTACTATTTTGGTTTATGTTTCTGTAACACAGTGATCAGCGTAGACATATGCTCATTTAGATTTTTTTATGCTTTATGTAGTTCTTATGCATTAGAAAAAAAATGTGAAGTACAAATTTAAAGCATCATTCCCTTGGCAGCAGTGGCCATAGAAAATTTGCATTTTCATGGATGCCTGCTTCCTGCTTATTCTGAGAACTTTGGAAAGCTAATAGCTGGCAAAATGCAAGAGTTTGAAAGAAGACTGAACTCCAGCAGAGAAGACAGTATGCAGTTGATGGTTTTGAATGAATATTTGGTATTGTTTCAAAGATAGAATTGCCTGCAGCCTTTTACATTTCCAAGATTTTCAAGTATGCATGGAAGTTTTCACTTAGTATTTTTATTCTGTGTTAAGAAAAAGAAAGTAACCAAAAAGTTAGCAAGTCAAATCTTGTTGAAAGACAGACCTCAAAATAGTACTGACACAATAGAGACAAAGTGTGGAAAAATTGTTGTTCAATAGGAACAAATGCAAGGTGCTCCATTTAACTGGGGAGGAACAGTGGAAGACCTAATAGTATGGGGGTACCTTGCAAAGGATTTGTTCTGCAGGAGAAGTTCTGGGGGTAATGATAGATCAAATGATGACAAAAGTCAGCAGTTTCATACTGTTGTCAGGCAGGCAACTAATTCTAAGATTCTTAAACAGAAAGACAGCAGAGATCTGTGGATTGAAACTTCTGTTTTGCATTGGTAAACTGGAGAACATTGTTCAGTTTTGGGTAATGTAATTGAAAGACGTGGACCAATTGGAAAGAAAGAGAGAAAAACTATGCTCTGAAATCTACATAGAAAACTACATATAAGAAAGTACTTAATCTGTACTCCTTTATATTGATAAAACCCCAATGGTGTCATACTGCAGCAAAGAAAATATAGGCTCAATATTAGCAAATATTTTCCAATGACAGCATTAGAATTCTTTTGGTTAAAAATTTTAGGGATTCTATGTCTTAGAAACAAGCGGGACAAAAAAACATTTGCCAAGAATTATGTTGTAATATTAATTCTGCTTGGGGGCCAGGGGTTAAATTGGACTGCTCAACAGACTTTTCTTGGCCTTAGGACAGGTTTAAAATGTGATTTACAAAGAAAATCTCAGTGATTTGAATGTTTTAACTAGTTTTAAGATTAATCTATGGGTGTTTGCTCTAGCAAAAAGAGTTTGTTCATTAATCTCTCTCCAAGAAGATTACACAGTTCTTTACTCGTAACATAATGGGATGGATTGCTTCAGTCATAAAGACTCTTGCAGAATGGGTTTAAATTTAGAATATTATATATCAGAAAAAAAGAACATATTTCATATTAATCATATTAAAAGAACATTAATTTGTTCATAACTTGGTACATGATTTTGTTTTCATTATTAGTCCTACAGTGGACCTATTGTGTATAGAGCTAACAGATCTGTGCACTGTCCCTTCAACAGATACTTGCGCTTTTATGAACTACATATTCCACATGAGAAATTCAAAGAATTTTGCAGTTTTTGCAGTATAGACAGTCTTATTTTTAACCTTTTTTTTTTTTTTTTCACAAATTGCATCTTGGTGAACTTGACATACTGCTTAGAAGTGGAATAATGTACTGCATTTTCAAAGGCTTTGTGAGAGGTAAAACCAGTTTTGTTTCCCAACAGAAGTAAACCTAACGTTATCTGGTCTTACATGGAATTTTTAAAGATAAATATGTTTACATCTAGAGTGGGCAAATCTGATTGTATTTTAAGTGACTTTTTAAATTAGAAAACCATCTTGTCCAAACAAGACCTGTACCTGTACTTGAAGTAGATGAAGTATAGTAGAGACAGAATTAAGCCAGGTAATATGCAAAAAAGAACTGTACTGTACGCATAAACCTGGCAGGAGAATTTTGCTCCTGTGGAGACAAAACCCCAAGGTTATCGCTAAAGACCTCAGGACTTGCCAAATATCACTGGAAACCTATGGTTAGACAGCTGAGCTGAACCCAGTGTCATCCTTGACTGTAATGACAGCTCAGACACTTAGCTAAATTTCACATTTAGATACCTACACTGAGGTGCGTCTGAAGCTGTGCCCCAGCTGGTCTATTCTGCACACCAAAGTAAGAGCCCTCAGGAGTTCCCTACTCTCTGAAACCTTACAGCCACCCTAGCTGACAGCTCAAGGGTGTGAATAAGGTTTGGGAACAAAAACAGGTTTTTGAGCAGTAAGCTCACACGGGTTTCCAGCCTATCAACTACTTGGAGGTGATTGCTTTTATCCTGAAGTAAATGGAAGCTGGCTTACTGCTTGGAGCTTCTCTCCTGCTGGAGACGTAGAAATGTGCAAGAAGGTTCTGTAAACATATTGTCAAATCTATTCTTCATGCATTTGCTTATCATGTGGCAATTTGCTTACATGCAAAATAAGAAGTGAATATCTACTTTCTGTTCTTCTTGAATTAAGCAGAAAGGTATGTGTGTCATGTAATGAAGTAGGTGACAGTGATTTTAACAGTGGTAATGAAACAAACTTTTACTAATATAAAACAGGTCATGAGCAAGTGTAAGTTAGCTATACTTTGATTCTTAAAAGAGATATTGATACAAGTAATATCCATTTTTAATAAATCTACAAATCTCATCTTTCATTAAAGGCTTGAACTTAGGTCTGTGCAGACTAGAGGAGTGCCATGATAGAGATCTGCTAATTCTCGAGTTTTGGAAGAGAACATTTTGTATTCACTATTTCAGTGCATATTCACTATTTGAAATGCATATGCATTGCAGGTCACAATATGGCATGCTACAGATTTGCTGTAGATCAGCTGCATAGCCATTCAGCACTTGTACAGTAGCCATTTATGTAGAGGTTTTGGATAGTGTCTAAAAATACAGCAGAATTTACTGAGGAGAGTTGGCTGTTTTCTGGGTTATCTATTTTGCATTGTGTAACTCTTCCCTGTTGCAGCTGTCCTCGTCTGTATAGCTACTTAATATCCACTGTGACAGAAGCAAAGCGAAAAATTAGCTCTGTAGTTTGGTGGTTAGGGTACTTGTGTGCCACAAAGGAAGGGTGCTGCTCCAATGAGTATTTTTAATTATTTGTATAATTTATAAATATAGTCTGCATTCGCAGGCCTGAATCACTTCAGAACAAGTGTTTTTTCAAGATATGTAGGAGCTCTGGGCTGGAAATACTTCTAGTGCCCAGATCTCATCAATTTTATTGCCCTTTTCAGTGAATCCTCTAAGGTCACAAGACCTCTAAAAAATGGAATTATTTGCTGAATGGGAGACAATTAACTAACTTCTCTTAAGAATGAAGAAAAATGTATCTAAATTCCAGTGGACATTTCCCTCCACTTCTACCAGTGCGATAGCCATGGGCTGGCTGCTTGTGAAAATGAACTTGTGCAAAATACAGCAAAGATGTTCTGCAGGGCCAGGCTTATTATATGGCTGAGAAGATTTCTTTCAAATCAAGTTAATGTGTTGTTTTTAAAGTGAAGTATACCAAGTCTTTGTTCCCTACTTGTGTAAAACACATTATGGATATGTAAATACATTTATTTATTGTTAGGCATCTGAAAATAATTAAATATTTGAAGTATTCTGTGTTCTTTATGTTGTGCCTATGAGGTCTTTTGAGTTTTGTAAGATGGGATAATGTAGTTATAATTTACAAGGTTTGTAGATGTACAGAGAAGGACTAGAAATTTGAAATTGTAGCATGGCTTTCCTTTGTGCTTCTGTTATGTCATGACAGTTTTAAACTAGAGTTTTCAAACTAATTTTCTTTGTTTTGCTAAACACAGTTTTAATATCATGTTATTTTAAACAAATTGCTGGTAATGTAAAATGCCTGATTATCACCAATGAGTAGTTTTTTTCACTCCTGATTTGTCACTTAAAAGTTGCAAGCCAGAATCCTATAAGCTAAGTAAGGCCTGGTTCAACCATATTAAAATTCTATGTACATGTTAATTGATTTCAGCGGTGTGACTGTGTTATACTGAAGCTATTACCTGGCTCAGTGGTCCCACAGACAATTTCCCTTTCCCATTCCGATTTTATTGTAGATGATTGTCAGCATAGTACAGGAAACTGCAAATTCAATTTTGATCAGTCCCATGAGGGACTTGATTCTTCATGACTTATTCTTGTTGTTCTGAAAATAAATTGAAATAGCCATCTAATTTAAGGGTTTCCTTCAGAGTAGAGGATTAAAATCTATAATTTGTTTTATGCAAGGTCTTTTTCTTTATTGTGTTATTAGGTAGAAGCTAATATTTAAGGAAATTTCATAGTGATTAGTCCCTTGAGAAAGATTTAGTTCTTCGTTTAATATTTCCATTTTATATTTAATGGTTTATTAAGCTGGCTTTTTCTTTCTTTCTTTCTTTTACACCTGGGGATCATAAACCTGCTGTTTTCTTTTAAAGATAATGTTTTTTTGAGTACTTGTTATAATTTAGGTTTTAAAGATAGCTCTTCCTCCACTCACTGCACTTAGTCCTTACTGTGAGGCAGATTAATGACCCCTTTGGTTTAAAGAACTTTGATTTTGCTTCCTCTTTCTGTGCTGTGTTACTGTGGCACAAACTAGCCAAGAACATGGAAGATGGAATAATGAGAAGTTAGAAGGGCACCATGAAGAGAAGAAAAAGTAACTGCCTAAGAACAAAATGGGTTAATGACAAAGTTCAGTGTGTCTCTCCCTGAGGCAAAGGCGTTAACAGTAGGTCATTCAGATGAGATTCAGGGCTTGATTCAGCTGCACAACAGGCATCTATCTAGTGCTGTTTTAGCTGTCACAGGGTGTCCTTTCTGTCCTCCAGGTCTAACACTACACCAAGGTACTGATCCCACGGAGGATATCCTGCAAAACCTTGGGAAAAACAAATGACACTGTATTGTGGGCAAAAGATTCAGGTTCACTCTTTCAGAAGGTAGAAGTCAACACTGCAGTGTCTACATGAGAAGGTAGGGGCATTTAGTCCCATATTGTTCAAAACAAATTATATCAAATAGATCTGTTTTAAATGGAGTCAAATAATTCCAATGATTACACCTTCTTACTTACATGAACTTACATGAACTTACTTACATATAGTGTATATGTATATTTTGAAAGTAAGGGGCTAAGTTATATTGAAGCCCTAGACAACATCACTCCTACAGAACAGTCACTGGAGCCTAGGGGAAAAAAGATTTTAAAAATTGCAATTCAAATTGCTGCTTTTCAGGAACATCCCAGTTTTTGAGTTAAGACACAGAACAGACAAGGTAGTAGGGTGAAAAAAAAAATCATGATCATTGGTTTGTTCTTGCTTCTAACTACAGATTTGCTTCACTAGCTGAAATAGTTCTTTGATACTCAGCTTCCCCGCCTGCAGTTGCTNAAAAAAATCATGATCATTGGTTTGTTCTTGCTTCTAACTACAGATTTGCTTCACTAGCTGAAATAGTTCTTTGATACTCAGCTTCCCCGCCTGCAGTTGCTATGGTTCCTAATGCAACTGGAACAGGAACATACTGTCAAAAAGATTGGGGAAGATGCACAAAGGTGCAAGCTTTTTGCATATTTTTTCTTAAAACTCAACATCTCTTATAAAACCAATCAAGGGCACTAATACTTGTGACATAAATAATTAAAAAATCCATATCAATTAAAGATCTTTAAAAAATAGCTGAACATTAGCTTATGTCTGTACACTCATCATAGGAGTGCATTAAAGAAACCAAGTAAACAAATCTGAAATTAATAAATCCTGAAAAGCCAATCTTTAGAGAAGTAATAAGAGAAGTATAAAACTAGGACATTAAGCAGAAAGAAAAGAAAGGGGGGAAAATAGGTGTGTCTTTTTAATTTCTTCATTTCTCTAGAACTTTACAATCTCAGTTCCCTCACCTGTCCAGTGAACAATTAAAAGCAACTGTCCTTTCTTGAGAAGATCACAACCTAAAATGACTGTAAGTATCAGACAGGAAGGTGAAAATCAAAGGCAGTATTAAGAATTAATCAACTGCTTTTTGCAGAGAATCCAGAAAGTTTCTTTTCTGCTTCTCAAATGAGGACACTACTCTCCTTCGGTAATCTAAAGAAAAAAAGTTTGGGTTGTGTTTAGGAGACTATGACTCCTCTCTTCTGCATTAGCTAGCTTTAAATTTCTTCTTCATTAGCTAGCTTTAACTGGAAGTTGCAACTGTAGTAGGAGGAGCAGTTCCCTGACCTGGCTCATTTACATGAAAGTATCTTCTGTGACACTGAAAGAAGTCCAGCCTTGGCATCTTCTCACTGCACATGTTGAGAATTTAGAACAAGCAATAGTTTTTAACTTAGCACACCTGAAAATGGAAAACCTCATACAGAGGTTTTGTGAGAACAAAATTACAGCATTTTCCTGAAAACTTAAAAATGAAAATTCTTAAGACCAAGAAAACTCTCTTTGATGTTCAAGAAAATGAAGCAAGGAAAATATTCTGAAGAGAGCATGTCAAGTTTAATTCAAAGTTTAAGTAGTTTCTCAAAAAACCTTCTAACTTGCTTCTGTTCCCATTATAATATAGTAAAAGGTGGTATTGGTTGCTCTTGACTCAAGGCTTTAGATCATAGACAGATTCTGGGGGAAAATGTGCTGATTTGTTCTACAGCTCTATTTTCTATTTTTCCTTTACTGTTTAGCCTTCAGAAGTTGACACTATTTAATATGGAAATGCAGTATTAGTAGCATTCTTTTGCTGTCCCTTTGTATCCACATTGACAGAGTAAATACTCAATATATGAACCTGGTGAGCTGCTAAGCAAATCTACAGTGCTGAATGCATGTTCTAGGCAGGGTGATCTCTGGCCATGAGGAGGTATTCAGCTGGCTGAGATGCATTTCCAATGTCCAGGCATAAGCAGTATCTAGGCCAGTGCTTCCTCATTTGGTTAATACACGTGGGCCAGATGGACCCAGGTGAGAAATAAGCCATACATTTTAGTAGTCAAGGTGATTAGCCACTGGGACAGGCTGTTTGGGGATGATGGAATATCAACCCCATCTCAAGTTCTTCAGTTCAGGTTTAGCATCCATCAGCTTTTGAAGATGCACTGCAATCGAATGCCAGCCACTGCCCTATTTTGTAAAGAATTATTTTGCAGGCCCAAGGTGTGTTACAGCAGTCAGATCTACAATCCTGCTCCAGTCTTAAAAATGGCGAGTGTGAATGTAGGAAAGTATTCATCATAGTATAGTCTGGCACTAGAATGATTCTTTGGAAGATATATAGTGTTGATATAATCAGAAAACTGAATGCAATCTACTCCACACACTTCCCCCCAGGTTTCTTTCTCATGCAGAGATTTAAGGGAAGACCACTTAAGTTGTTCAATCTCTCCAAGCAGCCTTGCAACTAAGTGGGATTTAGTGTTGTATGTGTCTCACAAAATTCTTTTCAAGTATAAATACCACATCAAGTGTTTATGGTTGATTTGGATACTCTTTGCATGCTTTATAAATTTTTAAGGACCTTAGGATCCATGTGTTTTTGTATCCTAAATGAATACTTTCTGGATGGCTTGGGTTAGGGGTATGAAGTCAAGTTACCTATTTGAGTGCTGAAGTCACATTTCTTTCAACGTCACAGACTTGTACACCACTGACATTATTGCTCTGTGCAGTCAGTTCTTGTACAGTGATTCATTAAGGCTTTTTTAAAAAACAGATAATGGCCAAAGTTTCTTCCTTTTTTTTTTTTTTACACTCTTCTCTGTGTTTCATACTGTCTAACTGAATTTGTCTCAGGCTTTTAAGAAAGTAGTAAAACCCGAGATCCATTGATGGGACTTCAGACTATCAAGTTTTACAACAAAACAGGACTTTAAAGATTTTGTCAAACATCTTATTACTTGATCACAGATGGAGAAAGGTTGTGCATGACAACTACTTTATTTTTTACAAAACTGAGATACTTTGAGCATCTTGACATCTTATAACAGCGCTATTTCACCAAGAAGAAACAATTCCTGCATGTTCCTGTCCTGAGTCATCTTCAGGTTATCAAAAGAAATCTGTAGTACTATGAAGGGAAAGAATGACATTGGAAGGAATCTTCCATGATGTATTATTAATTACTAAATGAGTCTATACCTTACCTAAATGATATTTTGCCTCCATTCTTTAGCAGATGAAAGTTTAACATGCCTCATTAAGTAAAACCAGGTTATTTTTACTGTGATTCTCTAATGAATGTTTTTTTGAGCATTTTTTTTTGGGTTTGCTTTCAACTATCTTCTTTGATTTCTGACTCTGTTGCTATAGTAAGTATGTAGGATTTAGAACATTCCTAGCTGAAGGAAGTAAAAAAATGGTAGGAAAAAAAGACGACTTTTGTATTGTATAACTTATCGTTAAAATTCTAATTTTTTACTGGATTTTTTAATGTAAAGTAAGTTAGGCAGAAGTTTGTAGATGGAGATAATTTCTCTTATGATCTGTACTGAGTGGATAAACTTTCAGCTATGTTTTTTAAACTCATAAAAAGTTACTATCTGTATCTACAAATGCTAGTCTTATCTGTGTAGTTAGGCCACCACAGTTATAAGAACAGTACTGTAGTACATAGCCTACTTTAGATATAAGAAAAATAATCTAAAGAGAAAAATTCTTGTACTCCATACTGTCTCAAATAAGTTCTACTTCAGGAATTTTTCTTTGAAAGAGTGCTTTCTGTTGTCTGTTCCTAGATCTATTCTGTTGCCAGTATCTAGTTGCCCTTTGAACATCAGGTCCTGTTCTTATCTGCTTTTTACTACCCTAGTAAAGTTATGCCTCAGCAGACCTTTGAGAAATGCATTAAGTGAAAGCATTTTTCCTTGTGATTTATGTTTTTCTCTTGTTACTTGGATGAGCTTTCAAAAATTAGGTGTAGCAACTGCTTCCAAGTATTTACTTCGTGAGAGGACAAGAGTAGGAATCTTTCCTAACACTTTAATTATGCTCCTTTTTCTGCAAAACTTTGTGTTTGTTTCCCTCTCTTTTTATTCGGGGAGGGAAAAGGTGTCTACCTAGAAATGGACAGTAGGGGGACTTGGACTCTGTTCTCTTTTATATTTATGTATTGCATTTTAAACAGACGCTGGATTCAAAACACAGAATGCTTCAAACACTGACAAGACACCCTTGTTCTGTGTCTTCATAGCAGGCCCTAAACTCCTAGTTCTTTCTGCCTTTATGAATTTTTGATGATAATGCTAGAGCGAGATTTCTACCTGCTCTCCTTCCCACCCTGAGATTTTTACATCCCAGGGCAGAGGGTGGCTGGCTGAACTTTGACAGGACTAGTGAGAGCTGCTTGCGTCCACACGGTTTATTAATCCCAAGGAGAAGCCTCATCTGTCTCTTTACAGAATTAAAGAAAATAATTTGAGATTTGGAAAAATGTTTGGGTTGTTTGGTTTTTTTAGATCAATATTTTTGTATTTATACTTCAATCATCTAGTTGCTTTTCCTCTGAGGGCTGTGTACAAAGAGTGAATCCACTTCTGTTGGGTTTTAATACATCTTAAAGAGAACCATCAATGTTTTAGGTGTTAGATATTTTAACAACATGGACATCCAGATCTATTCTGTTGCTGCTTTTTTTTTCGGTCTATGTACAGCACAGATATCATATTTTTCCTTGCCCGAGGAGGCCACAGGCAACTGGCTTGGCTAAGGACAAAGCCAGGGCCTAAAATAACGACGAGCTTGAGCAATGAGTTAAAAAGTGATTGAAAGGCTTGTTCTGAAGCTGGAGGGAGAAATGTGTTCTTCAGGGAAGAAGATTAAACTTTATTCCCAAATATTGTGCTAGGAAACGCTAGCATATCGAACTTCAGAGAATGCTGCAGTATGTGTACAGACATTTTGTTTTAATGATTTTCCTTTGTGTCTATGGATAAGTTGAGTTTATTTTTTGGGGGGAGGGAGGTATTGTCGTTTTGTTTGGTTTGGGTTTTTTTTTTTCTTTTCTTTAAAAGGGGTTGTAGTCTGTCTGTATGATCTTTAGACCAATTTCACAAAATTAATCTATTGCAAAAATAAACCCCATTATTTTGCCAAGGAAACACAGGTGGTAGTCAGTCTCATGTTAGAATCCTTGATAATGCCTTTGATAGATACACCAAGGTCCTCAGCAGAATAAACGTGGAGAAACAAAAATATATTCCGTCATAGAAAGATAACAATTCATAGCCAGGTCACAGAGCATTAAGGGTCCTGGTTCTTTTTTAATGTACTTTTCCTTCTTTATATCAAACTTCAACTTGCATACATCATTTTCTTGCTCATCCACATGCATTTCCTGTCTGATTTATCTGATGTTCCTCTTTATGCTCATAACTTTACTTTCTTTATATATTTTTACTTTGGTTATTTTTAGTTAGCGCTTTCATTTGACTCTGAGATTAAAATCAGTAATATTAAAAGAAAAGCTGTTCTGTTCCTGTGTATTGCACAAATTAACCTTTTTTATTTTTCTTTTTGTTTGGTTTCCTAAGCACAAACATTGATACTATATTCAGTGACCTGAAACCTCTTACCTGATCTCAGGGGTTCTTCTGGAGAAGCACAGGTATCCTGTGACTCCTGTGTCACGTCTTCCTATCACAGATACTCTGGGGCTCCTTCTGTTGCATTGTATATTTATGGTTAAGTAGCATATAGTTAAGTTGCTTTTAAGCAGATTTTATTGATAGTACCATTGACAGCAGCTGAACTGCTGGACAATAGCATTTTTAACACTGATGTTTAGGAATTAGCTGAATGCAATGAGACAGGGAGAATAAGCTAATTTTTACTCAGGAAGCATGAAAAGTTTAGTATATATCTATAGTTTACTGGAATGCATGCAAAAATCTGTTTTTCCAAGGAAGAACGAGGTACATGATATAGTTGCATCCTCTTAGGGTCTTTGCTGAAGTTATGCAGTTGTTTTGCCGTGTTAAGCTGTCAGCAGCCCCATAACGACTAGGAAATATCTTGATTCCTCCAAAGAGAGATTTGATGTCAGCAGTAGAATCACAGAGATAGCCTAATATCTAGTCATACATTTTTTTAAATTTTCCTTTTTCTGTTTCAGATATTGTTGCTCATTAAAATATCTAGGAACCAGATTCAAATCCTGTTGGGGGAGTGTTGGACAATGCTTTGATGTGGATCAAGACTTGAAACATTCATTCTGTTTGATATGCCATATGTAGAGATAGAATCACATGCTCCCTCTTTTCTGTGGAAGCTGGAGCTGTTGCTGAGGGAGCTGGAGATATTTAGCCTGGAGAAAAGAAGGCTCAGGAGTGACCTTACTGCTCTCTACAACTACCTGGGACAAGGTTGTAGCAAGATGGGGGTCAGCCTTTTCTCCCAGGTAATTAGTAACTGGACAAGAGGAAATGGCCTCAAGCTCCACCTGGGGAGGTTCAGGTTGGACATCAAGAGGAATTCATCAGGAGGAATTTCTTAACTGAAAGGATTGTTGAGTGTCAGAATGGACTGCCCAGGGATGTGGTGGAGTCACCATCCCTGAAGGTGTTCAAGAAATGACTGGATGTGTAGTCTAGTTAACAAGGTCGTGTTCAGTCAAAAGTTGGACTCAATGATTCCAGAGATCTTTTCAAACCTAATTGATTCTCTGGTTCTTTCAGTGTTTAGTGTTAAGGTATCAGAATTTCAGGTTTAGTGTTAAGGTATCAGAAACCTGATAACATTCATTGTTTCAATGTACTTTTTTTCTAACTAGACACCATTTGTTTCATCATTAGGTTCTTTTGATGGCAGTACTTATGGTTAATGCATCCTTTCCCAAAAAGGCTTAGAAGTCAAAAGAAACAACATTTTCTTAGGCATCTCTGAAACCCTTTAAAAAAAATAGAGCTCTCTTTCTAGACAGTGTGAGTATTTCAGTCAAAACTAACTTGATCAAACATAACAGATGACGGAGATTTTAACTGCGCTTTCAAAAGACAGCTTTGTTGATAATGTGAAAGTTAAGCAATTAGTTTGCTTTCCAGACTTCTCAGCTGTTATTCACAAGGAAAGTATTGTGAGAAATTCTACTCTTGCCTTTGACCCTTTCCTTCACACTTATAAATACATGAAAGTGAAAACCAATGTTCTCTGTTCTTTATAAATTTTTCACTTAAAGCTCTCTTAAGAATAACCATGGAGGATTGCATATAATGGTTTTTAAATATAGTTACTCTAATACTTCTCTTTCAAGAAGAATAAAGAAAACCATTGTGGTTACATTTGCTTCAAAAGTTAAAATTCTTTGTGTTGGATATCTGTAGTATCAGTCTGAAGGAAAGTAGTTTAAAGAAACATTTTATAGCTAAACAGTTTTCTGTACTGTAGCCCAGAACCTACGAGCACAGTAATCCATCAATTTTCAATCTATGTTTTCTCTTCTGGTACAGTAAAAGCAGGAGGTTTTGCAACATACGCTATTGTGTTATATCCTTTTTTCTTTTTTTTACAGATTCTTAAAGAAAGGATAGGTATTTTTCCTACCCTCTCATTCATACATTGAACATGTGAAGATCTCGAAGTCCAGGATTTATATTTTTCATCTGAGAGGTGGCAAGTGAAAAGTACAACTCATTGAGATTAGTTTCATAGCATGGTGATTTGGCATTGAGTTACTCAAGACAGCTGAGTGGTGGAATCACTGAGATAATTAATTCATCTGTTGAGGATGTGCTGAAACTCTTTGCCAAGACACGGCATCTGAATTTGCCATTGAAAGGTACCTATTTCTTACTGTTGTTCACTCCTATTTAGAGATTATAAGTTTTAGTAATTTTGCTGAAAGTAGTTCTGTCCTAAAGTAGACAGTTCAGCCCTCGGTGTAGGCTGTGGAGAGAAAGGACGGTGAGGTGCACCAGTCATGACTCCTGGAGGTATCTTTCTGTATTAACAACAGAAAAAACCTAGAGCCACAAGACTCCTTGCTGTCTGTACTTGAGTGGAGTGCATCTGAGAAGCTTGATTAAATCCATAAAGATATCAAAACCTATCTTCTTTCCATGTAATTTGGTCACCTAAGTTAGGAGCCTAGCTGTCCTGAGTTCTTTTGTAGTCAACAGTGAGAGAGAAGTACTTGCAGAGGAAAATCAGCTGGCTTCTTCATCTCCCACCTCAGTGCCTCAATTGCTCCCCGAAGTTAGACAGTGTCAGTTGAGGTATCAAGTCACATTGATTTCAGTAAGAATTGGGTTGCCATTATGAATTTGAGTATTAAAAGGCATATTGATTGTCTTCAAGTATTTTGTTTTGTAACATCTATGTTCAAGCTCCTTGGGCAAATGGAAGTTCAGCAGATTCAGTAAAGAACCTACTTCTCTCTGTTGGATTTGTGGGGCGCCCTGTAATCCTGATTTCCTTATTTAACATAGGTTCCTGAATTAAAGTGAGTATGAGTTTTTCAAGCATGGCTTTTATTTTCATCTTCCATGCTTGCATACCTCCTTACTTTTTGAGTATCTGTGGTACTGGAAGGATAAAATTCATTCCAAGGCTTGTGAACCAGCTGTGTATTGGAGATCTCTTTTAACAAGGGTAGTTCGTTTTGCCTTGTTTTACTTACTCCACTTAATTTTCATTGATTTGTATCAGAAACATTTATGCCAAAGAATAGTAGTCTGTTCAAACAGAATGGGATAGCTTTGTCTGACAGTTTCTCAGTTAAGTGCCAGTTTTGATCATGAGTATTCCTAAAGCTCTTTTTTATTTTTTCTTTATTTTTAGCATTAATGTGAACTTTTAAGTTATTCATGTTCATCTCTTGCTGACTTTTTGACAGTATGTGCTGTCCTCTGCTCTTTGTAATATCCCAACCACTTTTGTGGCTTCTTAGTGAACTACAGTGGGAAACTAGCACTGGATAATTTTTCCTGCTGTATTATATTTAGGTTGGATACTTTCCCTGATCTGCTTCATGGAGCAGCTGCACAAACAGTTGTGTGTCTGGTACTGCAGCCAGAGACTTGTGAAACCATAGCCTAAGTCATGGTGCTTTTGAGCTACCTCCAGTGCTTATAATTAAAAGGCAGCTATGATTACATGTCTGCCATAACTTCTGTTTTTGCAGTGTTTCTTATTAGAGTAGGTACATTCATCCCAATGTACTTATTAACCCCATCTGTTTTAGTGTAAATCAAATGGGCTACTTTAGATTTAGGGAAGGGAAGCAGTAGGGCTGTATTGTAACTTTCAGTGCTTTGTATAATTAATGCTAAAATGTATTATTTAATTGACATAGTTTGTCCATAGTATAGTATAATTCTTATTGGATATTTATAATCGAGTAAATGCATCAGAACTGTATTCTACTTCATATAGATTTGTTTGCAGATTTTTTGCATGAGTTCTGTATAGTGCAGACTAAAGATATGGTGGTATTTAATTAATATACAAAATTCTCTCAAGACAATTGACAGAAACAATTCTAGTATAAAATGTGACAACTACACAAATTAGATCTATAAGTTACTGTAGAATTTCTGAATTCAACTCTGAAATCCAGCAGAACTTAATCTGGGAATAAATGTTAAGGTGCATTGAGGTTACTGCAGTAGAAGATATAAATAATATTTAATTTAAAATATTTATTCTATCCTGTGAAGTTGCATCCATGTGAAGAAAATACAGTTTTGAAGTTTAGCATCTGGCTCAGCTTAAAATAGAGATCTGGTTTATCCACAATAAATATTCATATTTAAGGTGATAATTAATAATTCAGAAGACAGTTATGAACCAAAAGAAGAAGGAATATATTTCCTTACTCTTGTATCTGACCAGCAAAATCTCAAAAGTGGGAATTAATCTAAAAGTGGGAATTAATCTGTAAGTAATACTTATTTAGAAATTAGCTCAAATACCATAAATTCTTTCTCTTTTTTACTTTTTTTTCCCCCAAGTCTCTCCCATCCAACTCTTGCTTCACATATACGCCAGACATTTGCTGGGGACTTTTGCACAGAATAAGCTTGGAACTGATCCATGTTAAGTATCTTCACTTTTTGCATTACGATATAAAAGAGTTCTTGTATTTTCATTTTATCAGTAAATAAGCATACAAATGTTGTTCTTAGTCAAGTGACACTACCTCTCAGCAGATTTGTAATAATCCTTAGTGAAGTGGCACTCTGCCAGGTTTAGGGTAATTGATTTCAAAAGATTGTGTTTCTTATCAATGAGGAGTGTGAAATATGTCTTTTTTTTCTGGGTAGCAAGTATTACAAAAATGTGGTGTAGAGATTTTAGAAGTGAAGGAAAAAAAGAGGCAAATGTTTGTATTAACTACTGTCATAAACATTCTTTTTGATCCAGATGTGGCAGGTCCTTCTGGAAGTCTGTTGTCCTAACCAAGCCTCTGGTGCTTGCAGATGCATCAGCTCTCAGCGATTTGCAAACAAAGTGTAGCAAAGGAATAAAATGAGAAATCAGCAAGCTTTTGAACAAAAAGAAGCATAATTTATCTAGTGAGCGTAGGGGTAGATTTATGTGGGAGAGGTGGAACTCACCCACGCTCACATACGGTCACAGAGGTGGGACATCACACCATGGCCATGCCTACAGCACCTAGTTACTCTCACTCAGGGTGACAATACTATGATCTTAGGCTCATATTCATATTTCATAGCTTTAATTTGAGCTGCATCTGTACTGATAGCACATTGCTTGGGAGGAAGATTGAAATTATTATTCGTGTTGCCCGAGCATTAGTGTTTTCTCAGATAGTGTTTGACTTGTGCTGTGTTGTGCTTGCTAAAATGTTCATCAGAGAGACTAATCCCTAAAGGCCATTTGGATGAGACTGTGGTAAGTTTGGCTGTGTTTACCCTGTGTGGACCTCAGACGTTGTCACAACACATTATGTTCTGTTGCATGCTATGGAAAGGTGCTGCAACTGACTGTGACATACCTTCAGACAGACACTTTTGAACTGAAATGAAAAAGGAAATGAAAATTAGATACTGATGGAGTAAGGTTCACCAGCTACTTGGTGGACAGAACCTGTGCTTCAAAGGTGGTACAGGCCAAAGCTGACCTGATCTCCAGGATGTCTCTCTTATTGGTACAGAGTCTGAGGTGGCTTTGGTTTTCATTTAGGCACCCAGCCCCAATTTAATATGAGATCATCTCTGAGTTTTTTATATCTGAACATGCTGAGCTTTATGAAGAGCTTCCAGAGCATATAAAAAGTGGAAGATTGAGTGATACTAGTACATTTTTCATGTCTATCATGTATAAAAGCTTTCTGGTTCCCTATAGAGTTCTGTACTTGAGGTATCAGCTGAAGAGGAAAAAGTATCTTGCCATGAATATAATTTTCTTAGAATTGCTTATGCACTATGGCAATGAGTATGATAGATAGAGAGCATGACCCATTTTTTTTAGCTTACTGCATTTTGTGGCTGACATATTTTAAAGTGTTCCCTTAAATACTTTTGTGTTGGGTCAGAACAGTCTGGTTTCTTGCAGTTACTGCATGCTCACCATCACACCTAAACAAATGCATTCTGCTGTTTTTATCTGTTAAAGTTTTTTTCCTTAGTCAGTTAGCTGACTTTTAGTAATGCACATTAAAAATGTGGAATCCAGAATACTAACCCTTTTTGTCTGTGTAGTATGCAAATTCGCTCATACTGCTGAAATTGATTTTAGAGCTGCCCTTCAAATCATGAATTATTCCGGTAATATTTAAACATATATAGAATATCTTTTTGTTTTTTTAAAATTATGCAGATTAAAATACATATCTGATGCTTTAGGTTTTAACTTT
>VZTH01002844.1:0-14266 GCA_013397815.1 Aleadryas rufinucha
AGAGCCCAGCTCCCAAAGAGAGCTCTGCTCCCGAGAAGAGCCCAGCTCCCGAGAAGAGCCCAGCTCCCTGGCAGAGCCCAGCTCCCTGGCAGAGCTCAGCTCCTGGCACAGCTGCAGCCCTTCCTGCGCTCAGACACTTCAGCGCTGCCCCGTTCTCCGCGGGCTCCGGATGCATTTGTCCATCAGAGGGCATTAGAGGCCGCTAAACCCCCTCGGTTCGGGCTGGCTGCAGAGAGCAGCCCGGCTGCTCCATCGGCCAGCGGTGGGTTCGTGTTCTCCCCGTGGCTGTGTTTCACTGACTCACCCGGCACGCGTGGACGCACCGAAAAACGTGAAGAAACCTTTTCTTGAAGAGTAAACCACGGATTTTCCTTCGTGTGCTCTGCTTCCCAGCTCCTCCCTGACTGCAACAGGATCTGTTAAACAAGAACAGAGCCAGCAAATGATCTGACTAGATTAATGCTAATCACAGAATGATGGATTATGCTCCAGAGAAATCAGAGATTCTGTACAAAATACTCACTTTGGAACTTCTAACCCAAAAAGTCCAGTCGTCAAAGGGTCATTCAAATTGTAGCACGATGTTTCACACAATCAATTCTAAATGCAAATATTTCTGTTCCAGTAGAAATCTCATTTGGATGCAAAACACCGGGAGTTTAATCCCTGATACTTGATCTGATAAAAGAAATAGTCTATTATCAAGGCCTCGTAAGAGCTCAGATATTCTAATTGCACTTAATGGAACAGAATATTTTCTGAAATGGAGGCTGATGCTGCACGAGAAAGGGACACAGCCCTGCTGGTGTCTGCCCGTTTGCCTTGGAGCTATAAACAAGCTCTTTGTCGAGTCCCAGTTGAAGTTTGTTTGATCACAATCACTCCCAGTGTATGTGTTCATGTTCTAAAGACTTCAGCAGAATGAGATCATTTTGTGTATCTGCTTTTCCCTTCCCCAGTGAGTAATGCCATCCCCACGTACGGCAGTCATTGCAGAGGCTAAGTCACTTAAATATTATAAAGCAGTATTTTAATTGTTCTGGATGACTAATCAGTTCATCCTAGATTAGAACATTGCCCCAAAGGATAATTCGAGGTTATCACTTCCTCTCCCTGACATTTTGTTTCCTTTCTTGTTTATCACACAACAGGGTCAGCAAGAGGAGCTTTCAGCTTGTTCCCAGTCCCCATCTCCTCCGCATCCTGCAGCGTTTCCCCTGCAAGCAGCGCAGGATTCTCCATAAAACCACATCAAACTTGTCTGTGCAATTCCCATTCAGTTCAGTGGCATTATTTCTCAGTTAGATCATCTGACTTTAGATTACAATCACATAGTCTGGGAGCCAGGATTTGGGTTCAGTACCATCAGCACATCCATCAAGCGTGGCCTTTGTTGCAGCACCCTGGGTCTGAGCCCTGCTGCACCACAGCACTTCTGCCAGCTCAGCACTGACCCAAGGGCTGGGGGCAGAAATGGGATTTACTGCCACAGTGGAGTCAGTGCTTAGCAAAGACCTGCAGCATCCACACGTGGGACACCTGGACTTTATTTTAACTTAAACATGGATGCAGTGCACTGGGGAGAAAAGCCACTGGAGCAGCCCAGCCACCAGAGATTGCCTTTCCTTCCTCCTCTGTCTTCTTAAGTACTCAGTTGTAGGGGAGGGACTGAGGAAGGAAAGGAATTGCCTGATGGAAAGGTAAATCTTTAAGAATTGGGAGATCTCAGGACCAGAATTGAGTTTTCTGCTTCTTGAACAACCTCTGTGTAAGCCTTGTGTCAGCCTGTATGAATTTATGAATATAAAGAGTCTTTGTTACTGAAGAGTTTTCCCCAACCGCTGCTCAGTTTCCTCCCCATGACTCATGCCATTAGCTGATGCTGCCCTATTTCACTGCAACTGCTGCTTAAGCCCACACAAGCTTTTCTAAAATAAAACTTTGAAAAAGCTTACTTGCAGTGGATATCCAGCAGTTTGGATGGATGGCACACGGCAACATCCTTTGGATAAAACGTGTGCTGCTTCGCTGGGCTTCCAAATAACGCTGAGCAGCACAGAGGCCTCGGTCATGGTGTCTCTGAGCTGCTGCTAAATGGAGCTGGAAACTGGGGATGAAGCTCACCCCGGAGCCATGCCCCTCTCATGAACACCAGGGTTACATTTGCACTCTCCTGGTGAGCTCCCAGCTGGCATCCAGACACAGACCCAGTCTTGGTATTTATTTTTTAAATTCTCTGGCCACATGGGCAATGACAATGTTGGAGAATCAAACTGCTGGCCATTAATAACTCTCCTTGCCCTAAACCTGAACCTGACCCTTTAAGGACTCATTAACCTGCTTTGCATTTTTGGACTCGTTTTTCATCGTGGGTGTAATTTTGCAGTGCTGCAGGTCCACGGATTTCCCAAATATCGACACGTGACTTAAAAGCAGCAGCGAAACAAAGACACCACCTCTGCCTTACTTGCAGTCATAACAGGGATTAAGAAACAGCAAGAAAGCATTCCAGAGCTGCAGAGGGCAGGGAAAAATGCCAAGCTCTCTCAGAGTATGCAGTATGACAGGAAAAGCCAGCTCCAACAGAAAGAAGGCAAGAGGGCAACGCTTCCAGGCTCAATAAGGAAGGAAAGGAAAAGATTACAGCTGTGCAGCTCACGAGCTTCCTCCAGCTCAATTGTGTAATGGGATTGCACTTAAAATATTTTCTTGTGTTAGACTGGCAGGATTCAAGTGGTCAATTCATCTTTTCCTTCCATATATGGATCTCAATTTAAATTAAAAAAAGAAAATTTCACCCTTTTTTTGCACAGTCACGGCCAAACAGCCTTCAAATGCAGCCCAAAAAAGGGATTGAGCCATGTGGGAGGTGGAAGGCTTTGACCCAGGAGCGTGGAAGGGACTCCAACTGCAGTTTAAAGATTTAGAAGCTGCACGTAGATTGAGTGTGAGTTAAGTCTGCGTGATCTCCACGTGGCAGCTTTATCACCTTCCACCCGAGTTGTGTAACTCAGCCTTTACTACACGGCGTGCTGTTTGCACTGCAGGGGCTCGGCAGGGCTCCCACTGCATCCCAGACCCTTTGTACTGGCGCTGCACAGGCACAGAAGGAAAAGCAATCCCATCCCTGTAACCTGAAGAGATGGAACAGGCAAAACTCCTGGGAAAGCTGCAGGGACTGAGGCCGTGCTCACCCAGCCAGGCAGCACCAGGGGCCAGCCTCAGCCTCCCCCAGAGCAGGGCCCTTCCTGGGACCTGCCCCTTCCCCAGAGCCCCGGGCAGCAGCTGGCCTGTCTCCGGCAGGATGCAGCCTGGCTGCAGATTCCTTCTGTGTCAGGTCTGGCAGGAATGTGCTCTCTGCCCCGTGCCTTTGGCCCCCAGCAGCCTTTTCCCAGCGACCAGAGCATTCCCAGAGGCATTCCCAGCGTTCAGCTGCCTTGACACCCCATGTTCAGCCAGCCACGAGCCCCTTTGCTCTGCAGCTGACCCCTGTGTCCGTAGGTCTGAGCACGGCCAGCTCATCCCCCATTTATGACATCTGGCAGAAAGGTAAATTATGCTGCCACAAATCCTGCTTTGCTGTAGTGGGGAACCTATCAACCTTATTTGTTACGCATTTTGTGTGCAATCTGTGCCTTCAGGAGAGCTATAATGAGAGCATAACCAGAAATCTGGTCAGCCTCTTTCGGGAAACGTTTACAAACAGGCCAGAGCAGGGCCCAGTGAACCTGGCTCCTACCTGTGTACACACTGCCCACACGCTGCTTGCACCAGGGACTTATTAGCTACCAACTGCTGTATTTTCAGTGCTAGTGGCAACACTGAGCTTTTACTTTCCATGCTACAGAGGCTGCTGGGATAATGGAGCCCATAATTACATCCAGCCACTCGTTAGGGCTCAAATTACAAAACCGGATTTCTGTGCCAGACCTTCAGGAAGTAAGCCATGGAAGGAATCTCACAAATAACCTGCAATTACGTTAATGCAGAGGGCAGGGCCTTCCCTTAAGAGCTCTCAGACTCACTGGAGTGACCCTGGCTGGCTGATCAGAGCCAGACGTGCAGTGGAGAGAAAGGTGCTGCAGGAGGTGAATTTCACAGGCACAGCCCCGGTGCCTCTGCACCCAGGGCTGCTTAGGAACAGATATAAAGAAACACAGCCTGTGGTGTGGGGCAACCAAACAGTGGGGTCTGTGCTGCTGTGGCTTATTCCTTTACCCTGTGGAATGGGCTGTGCTCACAGAAGGCACGTGCACATGATCACAGCTCCATTTGCAGTATGAGTTTAACTGTGTCTCTCCCCAGAATGTTCTCCCAGCCCCAGAAAGCTGCAGTGAGCAGACCAGCACTCACACCTGCAGTGAGCAGCTCAGCACTCACACCTGCAGTGGGCAGCTCAGCACTCACACCTGCAGTGAGCAGCTCAGCACTCACACCTACAGTGAGCAGCTCAGCACTCACACCTGCAGTGAGCAGCTCAGCACTCACACCTGCAGTGAGCAGCTCAGCACTCACACCTGCAGTGGGCAGACCAGCATTCACACCTGCAGTGAGCAGCTCAGCACTCCCACCTGCAGTGGGCAGCTCAGCACTCACACCTGCAGTGAGCAGCTCAGCACTCACACCTGCAGGCAGTGAGCAGCTCAGCACTCACACCTGCAGTGAGCAGCTCAGCACTCACACCTGCAGTGAGCAGCTCAGCACTCTCACCTGCAGTGGGCAGCTCAGCACTCACACCTGCACAGGAGCGTGGGGAGCAGAGAGCTGGGGGCAGCCAGCCCTGGAGAGGGCATCACTGAAAGGCACAGCATGGCCAGCCCTGCTTAAAGCTCCCTCCCCGTGTGTCTGTGCACGGGGTGTCACCATGAACCCCCTCACACCGGCCTCACTCTGCTCACACTGGGCAAGCACAGCCACACAGCCCCAGGGTACCACAGAAGGCGAGTTCCTGTGTTCCCCCCTCACTCTTACACCTATTTACAACACTTTTACAACCCAAAAATGGGGGCTAGGAGAAGATTACTTGTCCAACCTCCACCTTCAAAGAATGTCCATTTCTCTCAGATTCTTCACCTCCTCTGTAGCCCCCTGCACATGCTCTCTGCAGCAACAGGGCTGGACACGAGCCACCCAAATATTTTCAAGCTCAGTTCCACATCAGCTCAGGCCCACCTCGAGCTGTTTGATCTGTGAGCAAACACTCTTTATCTACAAGCAACCTGCTCTTTCCCAACTCCCTGCAGCAGGAATGCAGCCTCGGCTGTTTCCAGGCAGAAGCTGTCACACACAGCCCTGCAATTCCCCAACATGCTGACTTCTTCTGTCCTGATTATTTTATTGATCTGCTCTACAGAACGCAGGCAGTCTATCCCACTTGGTTTTCCTATAAACTCAACCTGCTTTTCTAGAAATTGAATTTATAGATGATTTATTGACATTACACTGACACCCTTCATGCCATTGATTTTCCCTCTGCACAGTCGTGATGGTCCAATGCCAGAACACAGATTTAAAAAAAAACCCAAAACAAAACAAAAAAACAACCAAAAATATTCTTTCCATTGTGAACATGTTCAGCAGTTTATTACTGCCTGCACCCCAGGTTAGAAGCAACTACTCTAAAGTTCTGCCTTGGGTCAGACATTTAAAAAAAAAAAGGTAAATATTTCATATTAACACAAAAGCATTTGGGTTTGGAACAATTCAGAACATTCTCTGCTGTCTTGTGATCTGTACACTCAGAGCTGGCCAGGACACAGCCCTTTTTCTGACTTGTTATGAGACTGCTTTGCATTCCTCTGGTCTCAGAGCAGCTTCCCAATCCCAGCCGGGTTTGGCCAATGCCTGATGGCACCAGAATTGAGCACTCGGCTCCTCAGCACTTGCAGAGGCAGCACTTTTGCTTTGAAAGGCACAACTCGTTACCCACTGGGACATTCAGCTCTTCTGGCTCTGCTGTACTGAGCAGGAGCAGGGGATGAAATGCATGACAGGAGGATAAGCAGTCCAAGAAAGGTTATTTTAAATCTGGCAGACAAGGCTTGTTGCAGTTCAAACTCCCCCAGAAGGCAGGTAGCAAAGTTAGGAAGGGAGCCTTAGAGCTTCTGATTCTACCTCCTGTGCCTTGGCCATGTGGCCTCACTGGTTTTACTGGACCAGGCAGAACATTTTTAACCCTGGTTAAAGTGACAGACCTGGGGCTTTGCACCATTGGGAATACACAGATGTAATTAGGTATAATTATGTTAGAGGGAACAGCGGATCCTGTGCCTGCCGGTGCCGCGCTGCTCCTCCCCGGGCCGGACATCCCCTGGCAGCTGAGCCCACAGCACACAGCCTGGAGAGGAACACACAAACCCAGCAGGCTTCAGACAGGATGCTTTAAGGAAGAAGTGAAATAGCTGTGTGGCAGAGGGAGGGATGTTGGAGGTTGTGCTGGCACATGTGAGGGTGGGGGTACCTGAGCCCGGGGCAGGCTGACCTGCCTCCTCTGTAACACAGCGAACCTTCTCCCCTGCCCTTGTTTAGGACAGCTCAGAACTCTCTGTGTCACTCCAGCCATCTGAGATAAGACCTCTTGTACCCTCAGAGAGTAAATTTAGCACAGATATTTCTGAAAGCAGCTCCCTTACAAGGCACCCACGGCTGGCTTACAGAGAAGGGATGGTTTGAATCTAAAAGGAACAACCCCAAACTTCTGTCTCCGTTATTTCAGTGCAGCTACTCATCATGGAGCACTGAATTCCCCACATACACTGAGCCATCTGCTCTATTTATTATACCCAAAGACGTGCTCCAAAAATTATAAAATCCCAACGAGACCAAAAGAACGCAGAGAAAAAATTCCCATAGTCTGATATTCCATCTGTGCAGCTTTTCCACTGCACACTCTTTCAGCAGACCTCTACAAATTAACCCCTTAAGTACCAGCTGTACATCAATTTAGAATCACCTAAAATTTATCACAAGAAGCAATGGTAAATAAGTCACAGAGCAATGGAGAAAAGGGGGAGAGAGAAATGACAGCCCAGAATTCCGGGAAGGGAGGCAGCCTTATCTGGTGCCTGTGGGAAAATCACACAGTTATGCTCCTGGCTGCTCCATGATGACCCTGAGAAAGTGGCCTCATCCCCCTGTTCCTCCTCCCCACTGCTGTTTGCCTTGTCTGTTTAGACTGCAAACTCTCCAGGGCCACAGCGGTGCCAATACTGCTCGTGGCCACCAGGCAAACAACAACACGTACTGAAATGAAGCAACAGCTGAAACGGTGCCAGGCCCAGCAGCACCTCATGGCAGGGACAACTGCACCAAGGGGGGCAGCAGACACTCAGGGGCAAAGACTGCTCAGAGATTTGAAGATGTATTTACAGACCATGAGCTTGCAAAGCCTCCTGGCAAGGTCTCATTCACTCTAACAGCTCCTTGCAGGGCTGGGTGTTGCTTTATTGGTATGTCGAGTTCTTTAACCCTTCAGCTTGGGGGGGCTGTCACTGGACCTCCTTAGGATCACAGAATCACAGAATGTCCTGAACTGGAAGGAACCCACAAGGATCATTGAAGTCCAACTCCTGGCAGCACTTTCCTGTCTAATTCCTCTGCTGCTCACCATTCACTGCGCCCTTTCCTTTTCAACCTTCTTTGCCCTCTCCTTCTTTCTTCCATTCTGCTTTTTCCTTTCACCTTCTCTTCTGCCTCCACAAACTGAGGCTGAACTTTCTCCATCCCCAGGAGGTTCTCAAAACAAACAGGAGCTTGTGAATTATTAACAGTGTAGACTAAAAATAGCATAATTTTTAATGGCAAGCACTATTGCACAGATGAGCTACCTTGGACTTAAGTGTGACTGGCCCTAACTGTTCCTAATTTGCCAGGAGTGCTGTAGAGAATGACAGCTCTGAGGATGAGGAACATAACTTGGGGGCCTTAAAAAGAGAAGACAAAGCAAAAGAAACGGGTAGAATTGAATTCACCGTGTCAGAATACAGGAATGAGAAATCAGCAGATCCTGGTGCTCCAGCAGCCTGGGGAAAAGCTCCATAGCCTGGATCCCGGAAGGTATTTCCAAGACACGCGAAAAGGACAAAAGCCCTTTCACTTGGGAAAGCTTATTGCAGTGAGTAAAGACCTGATGGAGAAAGATGGCACCAAGGTTGTGAGCTTCCCAGCTGAGCAGCCCTGTGCAGGCTTGGCAGCTGCATCCCTGAAAGAAGATAATGGAAAACCCATAAATCAGCCTGAGTCACCCGCTGCAGGCCCTGGCAGCGTGTGACAGCCTGGGGCGTGACACCCTGGGTCCCACAGCCACACCTGCCCGGGAAGAACTGAAAAATCGTCTGAAAAATCACCCCACATGCACCACCTGTGAGGAAAATAAACACAGCAAGAGCCCCGAGGAAATAAAGTGTAGCTTCTTTATCTCCTCAGGTTTAGAGTGAATTTCAGAAAGATACATTTACCGAGCAGAGGGGATGAGTTGGCAGCTCGCAGACAGAACACAGCTTTCCATCTCTCCCACTCTGGCTTCAGACACAAGGACAAGGGCCCTTCCAGCCCTGCCTGAAAAGAGAAGGTGCTACCAATGTCCCCAGGACAGCCTGTGACACCAAACAATTTCTAACAGGCTTGCAAACCCCTGGGGTTTTACACATCCCAATCTGCCTTTGTGTCCATAACACACAAAACGTGGACTGGAAAGTTCAAAGACCAGCATTTGGACCCCAGCGTTGTAAAGGCTGGAAATCCTCACTGTTTGAAGGTGCGTGAAAGAAATTATATTCCCCTGTTGTACAAAGACCAGACTAAATGAGCTAATTATCTTCTCTGGCCTCAAATCTACTACACTAATGAGCAGAAAGCTCACTGAGGAAGAAACTTCAATTGTTGCAGCAGTACTTACAGAAAGAAAGACATAAATAATAAATTGCAAAATACTTTTCTTCTTAAAAAAAAGTGAGAGAGGCAGCAGTGTGGTAACATCCCGAAGCTGAGTAACCCAAAACTGCTGTAAGAGCCCCCAGGGTCAGCAAACAGAACCCAGCGTGTGCTGGCTCTGAGCAAGGCTCAGACCCTCTGGAGAATCCTTACGTGAGTCAGTGCAGCTCTGAGCTGGCCTGGCTCAAACATTCACAACCCATGAGCAACTCCAAGCAGCATTTCATAATATTCACTGGCTACAAGTCTGCCTTGTTCCAAGGAGGTGTCCGGGGATTAGCTGCAGAGAGCTGCTCAGGGCTCTTCCCTCTGCCGGCGGTGGGGGATGGACAGAGCAGCAACAGCATTATGCTGCATCGAGTAAGTGCTACGATGTGCTGGGGGCATTTATACAAACCAGCCCTAGTCCATGCTAGTGTTCACATCACCAAAAACATTCCAAACGTCTCCCTGCTCCTTTCTTTGACATTGTGTCACTGCACGATTTAGAAAATGCTTCGCTGGCCTTGCTCACCCTGGGGTAATTCCTGGTTGTTGCTACAGCTGAATAGCTGATCCCATGGCTATTGCAGGGCGTCTGCCAGCGAGGCCACCGCTTTGGAATGAAATCACAGTTACTATCTGCAATTAATTATCGTGCTGGGTGCTTCTCTGAAGTCCATAGACAGAGCAAGGAAGAGTCACTTCATCTAGAAGAGAGGCAGAACTTAGATATGCAAAAGGAGAAAAGAGGAGGTGGAAGGAGAGAGGGGTGTATAGAGACGTTAATACAAAATCACAGAGAACGAGGTGCTCTCAGGGCCTCTTTCTCCAAGTTGTTTGTGAACAACTTCACCAACAGCAAATTCAAAATTTTATTACAAACCAGATCCCGCAGGGTTTAAAGCTGAACTACACGCGTTTAGAAAGAAACCCTAAAGAGCAGGAGACTCCTTCCAGCCCCTGAACCAGGGAGGCGCACGGCGGGAGGACGGGGCTGACGGGGGTCGGGCTGCGGACCGGGACAGCGGCACGGCCGGGCACGGGCAGCGGAGCGGGGGCAGGAGCGGGCAGAGCACGGCAGGGCAGNCCTTTCCTTGGCACACAGAGCCTTTCCCGGCACACGGAGCCTTTCCTGGCCGCCGGGCCGTTCTCCCGGCCGTGGGCAGGCGCGGGCCCGGCGGCATCGCCCGTACCGGGTGCGGCATCGCCCGTACCGGGTGCGGCATCGCCCGTACCGGGTGCGGCATCGCCCAGGGTGCGAGCGGTTCGTTCAGCACCGCGCGTTTCCCTGCCGAGGGCTCATCCCTGCGGGGTTACACGGTGACACCGGGCCCCCTCCCGGTGGCGTTCCTCGCCGTGAAACAAAAGCAGAGTGAGGCGGCGGTGCCGTGCAGCCTGTGTAAGGCGCGGCACGGTCTCCCTCTCACACGGATCTCCTCTGTCCCCCAGCTCGGTCGCGCACGGTAGGAGAGCTCCTGGCCCCCACGTCTCCCTTCGACAAGAAGTGCGGCCGGGAGAACTGGACGGTCGCGTTCGCTCCCGATGGCTCGTACCTGGCGTGGTCACAGGGACATCGCATAGTGAAGCTGGTCCCCTGGGCACAGTGCCTCAACAACTTGTAAGACAAACCGCCATGGCTTTCAGTGCACCTGAAAAACGGGAGGGTTTAAAAATAGCTTCAAATGGATTAAAACGCATGTATTGGGTCTTTTAGGCTTTGACACCTTGGGGAAAAACGAATTCCTTAAAATAACAGCTGTTTTGTCTCTTCCTGTGTGGCCAGTAAGAGGAACAACTATTGCAACCTCACAGAGCCTGTGGAGGAGAAACTTGTTAATCAATTCAGATGCTCTAAAATAAGAGGAAGTTAGAATGAAAAGGGAATTTAGACACTTGGGCAGATCTGGCCCTTAAAATTTCCTATCACAACGTTGTTTGGCTTTACATTTTAGGAATTTACTTAAAGGCAGACCTCTTTCATTATCATCCTTGTTAGAATGCAAATGAAGTTCCAAACCACACATTTTACTGGCACTTGCAGGTTGCGTGTTAGCAAAGTTGGTAACCAGCTACTGCAGTTCTCTAGCTGGTTACATTTCTCTGACCCATTTTTCCCCCCTTTTGGGGGTGGTTAATTGTGTTCCATGTGCTGGATACTCGGTATCTCTTTCCAGGGTTTAACACATGTAAGGGAATTGCAGGGAACTTCTCACTCATTTAGCAGAAAGTCCTAGACGTTTTTGTGGCTCATTTATCTGTAAATGCTTAAAAACTGTTGGGTTTTGCAATGGGTTAAGTTAGTGCCTTGCTCTCTACAGAGGTAAAAGTGTATACAGAATATTAGTATTATTTTGCGTTGGAAGGTTTCCAGGTGCTGGTAATTTTTCACAGTTACAAGAAAAAGCTGCTTTTATAATTTTAAAGTACAAACGCGCCGCTTTGTGCCTCAGAGACGCGCCTTGTGCCGGCTCCCAGGTTTCATTACACCTTGAAGGAACGTTTGCTTTTCGCGATAACCCGCGCTCATCTCGGTGCCTTTCGTTCGCTTCGCAGCCTGTTGCACGGCACGAAGAATGGCGCGAACGCCGCCAGCACGAGGCTGCCGAGGCAGAGCAGTGAGGGCGGCCAGAAGAACAAGCCCTGCGAGCACATCATCGACTGCGGGGACATCGTGTGGAGCCTGGCCTTCGGCTCCTCGGTGCCCGAGAAGCAGAGCCGCTGCGTCAACATCGAGTGGCACCGCTTCAAGTTCGGGCAGGACCAGCTGCTCCTCGCCACCGGCCTCAACAACGGCCGCATCAAGATCTGGGATGCCTACACAGGTGGGTGGCAGAGGGGCTGCAAGGACACGTGGGGATCACCCAGTCCAGCTCCTGGCCCAGCACAGGACACCCCAGCGCTGCCACCGTGTCCCTGAGAGCGTTGTCCAAACGCTCCTCGTCACGTTCAAGTGCCAACTCACACTTTATGCAGTAATAATATCGTTAGCACACAGCAGGAATTGGTTATAGAATTGTAAGTGGGAACTGAACCTTGAATACAAGTTAAAGAACACTAAAAAGGCATGAGCTCCTGCAACCAGAAGTAACGAAAAACTGCCAGAGGAACAAGAGAGGCGGCTCATGCTTTGAGATGTGACTGCAAAATACTTAAATGTTTACATTGGCTGTTTACTGAAAAGACTTATTTTTACCATACTTTAAGAGCATGAAGTTGCTGGTTTATGTTGATGAGGACCTCTTATTTTTTAAAAAGAAAATAAATTACTCAAAAAGGCTGAATCTGAACTTAGGGACTTTCTGTTTTGCTGGTAGCACAGCTGCTAGGTTGGAGAGAACTAATTAAAAAAAAATAATGATTATTGAGTAATTTGTCCTTGTAAATCAAAGCTTAGAACAGGTAAGTCTATCAAAAGACAAGTCTTGTCTTATTTCTGAGGTTCTAGTGTATAGATTTTGTAGCTTTTCAGGGAGTTGCCTCTCAATACAGGAGAGTGAAAGGATCCATGTGCTGCTCATTGTAGGGAGCATTTCTACAAAGAAAATTGTCTTTATGTGCTGTGATTTTATATTCAATGTTTGTATCCATAAAGCATTTGATCTAATTACAGTCCTTCATGTTAAATTGTGATGTTCTCATGTAACAGGAAAACTCCTCCTTAACCTGATGGACCACACAGAAGTTGTCAGAGATTTAACCTTTGCCCCCGATGGCAGCCTGATTCTCGTGTCTGCGTCCAGAGACAAAACCCTGCGAGTGTGGGACCTGAAAGATGATGGTACATGTCTGGACTTTATCTGCTCTAATACCTGAGAGAAGTATCCATGTACTCACCTCTTTTATTGCTCTGGCCTCAGTTTGGTCAGGGTTGCTTAAAAACTGCCTGTTCTGTTAGTCACTCACTCTGCACTCCCCTGGAATTCTTTATCTGTCAGCCCTGGAGGCAGAAGCAGGTACTGGGCTAAGCTAAGAGTGCATTAAGTGAGCTTTCTGAATAGTCATGGGATTAGAGGGTGCATCCCAGGGGTTTTATTTCTGCGTGGAATGACTCTGCAAGATGTTTGGGAAAATAATAGAAAATTTTACGAAGGAATAACTAATTTGTAAAAGCTTTTCAATCTGGATTTTGTAATATTTAACGAATTCTAACAGCGGTGTCTTTCTGTTTAGGAAACATGATGAAGGTGTTGAGAGGCCATCCGAACTGGGTGTATGGCTGTGCGTTCTCTCCAGACTCCTCCATCCTCTGTTCTGTTGGAGCTAGTAAAGCAGTATGTGTCAGAGTTTCTTGTTCCTTAATTCTCCTGAATTGTGTGCATAATCATTTTAAATCTAAGTAACATTAAGCTTGTGCTCGGTGTCATGACCTTCTAATGTTTGATGATGATGTAAAAGTGCATGAAATTAAACTGGCAAATGGTGCATTGAGACCCTGATTTGTGAATGGAACTTGCACTGCTTTTAGTTGAAGAGGCTGTAAGTGTTGAGAAATAGGTCTGCACAGGGTCATGGCATAAAAGACCACTAAAGCTGCCAGTGTTAAAAGATACTTAGATTAATGCATAAAACTATTTTGGTTTTGATTTTGTCCTTCCTATTTCGTGCTCAGTGAGAAAGACTTTACAAAGTCTGAGCCAGTCAGGGCATCTCCTGCTGGACAAAACCGTTTCTCCCTGTGTTCCCATACCAATGGCAATGGTGCCTAAGAGTTAGCAGGAAGAGGAGCACACTGGTTTTGCTTCCATCCTATCCCAATGCCCTGCTAGAGAACTGAAAGCAGTGCAGGTAACGCACGTATGCCATAAGCTACTCCTGGCACTGAAGAATTAGGGCAAACCAGAAAGGGGAGTTCAGCCTGGTTCCAGGGGCTCTGTAGGCAGTTTAACGAGACTGGAAAGGCCCAGTTCAGGCACTGGACATCACTTCTGTGGGCGTGCTCAGACGCACTGTCCACCTCGGTGAGAACGGCCGAGCGCTGGGGTTTGGCTCAGTAGTGGAGCAGAGGGGGATGTGTACATTGCTGTCTGGAGGCTGTGTGTTTTCCATAAGCTTCTTGCTTTCCCTGTCACAGGTGGTGGCAGCAATATTGGTGTGATTGAGTTAAGCTGGCACCACTCTGAGGAGCACAGTGGTGTTGGCGGGCAGAGAGTGGCAGCTCTGGCCGCCAGCCCGGCGAGCTGTACCGTCTGTACCGTAGGACGAAGTAACCTTGCCCTCGGCTGCAAGGGGTCCTGTACGTACGCAGGTGCTGCTCCATGTCCACTGTCTGCTTGCTTGCTTGCTTTTTTTTTTTTTTTTTTTTTTTTTTTTTTTTTTTTTTTTTTTTTTTTTATTTTTATAATGGTGATACGAC
>VZTH01002844.1:14284-40610 GCA_013397815.1 Aleadryas rufinucha
TTTTTTTTTTTTTAATAATTTTCACAGCAGTGAAACACACTGACTCCTCAAACTTAGTTTCCAGTTTTATGGGATGTTGGGGTCTCCTTGGAAAAATTAGTGAACACGTTTATAACTGATTGTAAAATGGTTCGGAGCTGGGCCGTGTGGGAGGCACTAAGGCCGAGTTTGTTTTGGTCAAACATAAATTTATCCAAGATGTCAGAATTTAGCCTGTGCAGTAAAACTGTCAAGGGAAAAATCAAGGCCGCTAATGAGCTCTTTGAGGGACATAACAGCTTTTGCTAAAGACTTATATTCCTTTAAAACCATGCTGCAGTACATGGATAGTTCCTATTAAGTAATTCTGCACAGTCCTTATTTTGATTATATATAATGTATAACTGCATGTAAAACCTCAGCGTACTGTAATATTCTATCAATTCTTATAATACACTGTGCAATTAGCTGGGTAAATTGTAATATTAATGTTGTTTGTTACTGTTGACTTGATTTTAAATGCCTAAATTCTTTCTAATAATGTGGTTAGACTTCCCTGTTGTTTTGCCAAAGACATAACTTTTGGCTGTGAAAATTCTTTTTGCTTGCAGTATCTGTTTCTCTTCCTAGGCTGACGTTGGTGATCCAAGCAATTGTAAACAAGTGATCTTAAACTCAAAGGGATGCCACTGGAGTAACAATATGTTAACCTTACATTTTCTGTCTGTATATTTCTTAAAATTTTGGTAGTTACTGAAAAGAGGGGACTGTAGAGTTTAACCCTATTTATTTCTGAATATTTTAATAAAATAGTTTCGTAATATATGAATTTCAGTAAGCTACATGGTTAAATTGTGTTGCCTTTATCTTATATTTTGGCTTATTTTGTTAATAACATTTAACAAATTTGAGTTAGAACTTGCATGTCTGCTTTAATTATTTTTAAAAAAACCCTTGATTTTAATCTGAGTATGACACTGAGCATATTTCTTAATTGTAGTAATTCATAATACCTGATTTTAATATAATCCTAAATAAGACTAGCTATACTTAAAAAACAAATTAAATGCTTCATTGCCTCTCTGAGCAGAGCTATAACATCAGCTCATTTAATTGCAGGTTTTCCTCTGGGATATGGATAAATACTCCATGTTACGGAAACTTGAAGGACATCACAATGATGTGGTAGCTTGTGAGTTCTCTCCTGATGGAGCATTACTGGCTACTGCATCTTATGATACTCGAGTCTATGTCTGGGATCCACATATTGGAGTGATTCTTAGGGAATTTGGGTAAGTAAAGCAGTCAAACCTGGACACTTTCTCCCAGAGTGGAGATGACTAACTGAAATTCAGCGGGTTTGTGTACGTAGCTGTAAATTGGACTTGGAAAAGAGCAGTAGCTGATGGAAATGCTGAAGTGGCAGAGGCTGGAGGTTGTTCTCTCATCTGAGAGAGCATTTACAGCACTGGTATTTTAGTGTGTACTGAGTTGTTCAACAGAGCTGAAGAGCTCAGTACCACAGAAGGCACAGCAGTTCAGCCTGCACCCCTGAATCCAGGGGTAACTGGTTAAACACCGTTTGTTTGTCAATGCCTGAGCTCTGCTGTCCTGGCTGCGGGTGTGGCTGTGTCACCGAGCGTGTCCCTGTGTCCCCGCAGGCACCTGTTCCCCCCGCCCACGCCGATCTTCGCGGGCGGCGCCAATGACCGCTGGGTGCGCTCCGTGTGCTTCAGCCACGACGGGCTGCACGTGGCCAGCCTGGCCGACGACAAGTGAGTGTGGGGTCAGGGCTGGGAGCCCCTGCCTTCCTGCCCTGGGACGGGAACCTCTCAGCACTCTTGGTGCCTGAGCTGTGCTCCGGACTGGTTGCTTGTGCAGCACAGAGAAAACGCCAGGCAGAATTAAACACCTGCTCTGATAACGTCCTGTGCTGTCCTTCCCCCTCAGAATGGTCAGGTTCTGGAGAATTGATGAAGAATACCCTGTGCAAGTTGCACCTCTGAACAATGGGCTCTGCTGTGCTTTCTCTACCGATGGCGGTGTTCTGGCTGCAGGGCAAGTACAGATTTCTTTTTCTTTCTAAAATATTAAGGTAACACAAAAGATGGAAAAAAAGGGCTCAGTGTTCTGAAAATCTTCAGTTGTGACTTGCAACCTGGTGCTTCTGACTGGTGCTATTTGTTTAAACATGCCTGGAAAAGCAGTAAAATCAATCAGCTGATAAACTAATTTCTTATCTTTAAAAATAAATATGTGAGAGACCCAAAATATGTGGATTGGAAGAAGTCCATCAGATAGCTGAGGGCAGTTGCTGTGTGTCAGGTGGCACAGCAGTAGCTGCTGGGAGATCTGCTCCCGTTGCACGGACAGGTTGCTTATTGTCCTGCTGTAGTTTAAAATCAGAATCTGGAGTAAATCAGAATCTGGAGCAGATGGAACTGAGCACCAGCAAGTCCCCTACCTAGTCACGTGTGTGTGAGCTGGCAGCAGGCTGAGCTGGTTCAAGTGGAATAACCTGGAGGGTTTTGTGGGGTTTTGTGCAGGACCCAGGATGGCAGCCTGTACTTCTGGGCAACCCCCAGCCAGGTGTCCAGCCTGCAGCACCTGTGTCGCATGGCAATCCGCAGGGTGATGCCCACCAGCCACGTCAAGAACTTGCCCATCCCGTGCAAAGTGGTGGAGTTCCTTTGTTACCAGGTTTGAGTTGAGAAGAAGACAACCCAAACAGCTGGGAGGTGGCCCAGCTGCTGAAACTGGCTACAAACACTTTACAGAATCCTCAAACTGTACAGCCTTTAAGCTTAAAACTCTACAGGTCTTCAAGAGCTATTTAAAGTGATAACCTAAATACTATTTTATCAAAATGCCTGACAGGTAATTTTTTTACTATTTATAGAAAACACGGTAGAAGTATTCCTGGTGTTCTCAATTTTCTAAAATGTAACTGTGAAAACATGTACATATATAGACATAAGCTGCTACATGTTATCAATGTACCTTTAAAAATTGCTTGTGTGATTTTTCATGTGTCTCATGTATATATTGCTTTGGTAGAGCCACGATGCATCTGTGCTGTAAGCGGAAGGACAGCTGTTCTGGCACACCGAGGTAGGAAAATTATTGACTTACAGAGCAGTTAAGCTTCCTTCTGTACATTGGTTGGGGTCCAGAGAGCTGCCCCCCAGGTCAGACTTTGTGCTAGTTTGTTTGTGAGGAGGTACAGCGTGGCTTTGTAGAGAGCAGTGCGTGGGGAAGGGAGGGAGGTTAGTAAGGGGTGGAGTGTATCCGATGTAACCCAGAACCGTGCCTGAGTCAGCTGAAGGCCTTATGCTCCATAGCAGCAAACCAGGTGAAATTTCAGTATTGGGCAGTGTTAGAGGACTATTTCCTTACATTTCTGAAAATCTGACTACTGTATTATTGCCTGATACTGTGTCTGTAATGAGAGACATTTACAGACTTGGTTTATTATCCTTTAACCCTATAATATCTGTTTGGGGGTGATTATTGGTTAATGGCCAAAGATAAGCAAAATACTTGGTTTTGCCTTCTGTTATTTATCTGTACCTGCAGATATAAAGAATGTATGCATTGCATAAAATGCCTGATTATATATATTTTTGTTGAATTTTTTATTAAAAACTTGTATAAAAGTTCTGTGGTACCTCATCTGGTGACTGATTTATCAACACTGTCTGCCTGCAGCATTGCAGGCTGAGCTGGTGAGGCCAGGTTTGTGCTCCCAGAGCTCTCTCTAAAGCCATGACAGTGTTATAAGCACATGTGAGCTGCAAATCTGCTTATTTAAGCACCTTCATGAGCTGAGCTAAAAGCTGGGCTTGCCATGAGCCTGTTTTCTGCAAGATCACAGTTCCAGCCCTGGGTCAGCAAGTAGGACTTCAATGTGGGGTCTTGCAGGAGAGGCTTACTGAAGGGTCCCCTCAGGCTGAGTTCACCAAAAGCTCTGATTTATGCAAGTGGGGTAAGAAAACAACATCCCAGCTCCCCCTTTTCTCCACCTCTGAAAGCTGCTTCTCCCAGCTCTGCCTGCAGCAGTTCCTCTGTTTGCTCTAACCTTTCTCCCAGGACACAAATGATAGTGTTAGACCAAGTACGCAAGCTCTCCTCATTAGTGAGGCTATTTTTAATAATGGACCACGTTTACAAGCCTCTTCCTGCCACGGTGGGACACCACAAGGTGAGGCCTGATCCCCA
Organism: Aleadryas rufinucha; assembly: GCA_013397815.1. Taxonomy (NCBI): domain Eukaryota; kingdom Metazoa; phylum Chordata; class Aves; order Passeriformes; genus Aleadryas; species Aleadryas rufinucha. The sequence goes on from VZTH01002844.1 coordinate 18,482, forward strand.
ACGTCCCCAGGGGTTCCCATTGTGACCACAGCACAAAGCTGGGACCCTCAGCAGGGCCAGGCACACAGCTCCTCCCAGAGACACACAGATACCTCCCCAGCTCACAGTGCTTGTGTTCTTGCAGCACCACAGAACTCGAGGGCCTTTGGGTGAGAACCAGTTTACACTTTGCAGAGAGAGACCTAGTGCTCTTCTGGGAATCTGACAGCTAAGGACTCATCTCTGATCAGTGAGTGTCCTCCCTTTTGCTCACAGCAGCACTTTCTGACAGACCTGGATCTCTGAGCAGCACAAACCTCGATATTAACATTTCCAGAAACACAAGAAACCCACAAATGATTTAGAGCAGAGGAGCTCCATCCCCACGAGGCCACTGCGGCCGGCCCTCAGGTGAGGGGCAGGGGAAGGAGGGCTCAGGATGCAGGGACAGGGGATGAGTGGCCTGTGCCTGAGGCACTGCCTGCAGTGACTGTCTGAAATGGCATGGGAGAGAAGCAAGTCCTAGAGAAAACTGGAGCTTCAGCCACAAGGAAGTTTCTCTGGAATGCTCTGAAAACTGTTTATTTTCCACATTCACATGTGGCCTTTTAGTTGAATCAGGACTGAGTAACCCTGCTAAGTATTGTGTGGGGTTTATTGTTTCAATGCTAAATGAGGACTTCATTGGAGCAGTTCAGAAATAGGGTGGATGAATCCCATGACCTTTTCCTTCTATATTACAATAGTCTCAAAGGACAGAGGTGATGTAAGATCCCATGGGAAATCTGGCAGAGGTGTCAGGCAGAAACTGTTTATCCAAGTAATTATTTCAGATTAGAACCACCTGAGTAAGGCAGGGTTTCTGTGGGATGCTGGCTTCTGCACAAGGACAAGTTTGTTTTATAAACACTGCTCCGCACCCAAATCCTGCTGCAATGAGCTGGTTCAGAACAGCCCCAATTATTGATGTACTAGAACCAAAAGAAAGCCAGAGTAAACTTCAGATAAGTCCTGATAACACTGTTAGTTATCAGCAAGGTTATGCCTTGTGTAACCAGCTAACTCCAGACAGAAGTTCTGGGGCAGATATGATTTATTTCTAACATGAGATTAGAAGCTCCTGAATGTTCACTTTTATTCCAGCTGCCTGAGTTGCATCAAGGAGAAAAATACTTATTTACAGGCTGTAATAAGAGTTGCTACACTGGGGTTCCCTGGCAGAAATCATAATCCCCTCTCTCTCTCTCTGAGCTCACTTCTTAGCCTATACAAACGTTAAAGACCACTCCAGCTGCCCCCTGCACACTGAGGGCAGGAACTTCTCTCATTTCACTGGAGAGTACTGCCCGCTTCTTCAGGTGCCCGACACACAACTCCATCTCAGAGCTGTGCAGCTAAGGAGCACCTCCCTGCTGTGTGTGAACCCAGCAGTCCATGGAGAGCATGTAACCAAACCACTGCGGTCTCACTGATGCTCCTCTCACCTCCTGCCTCAAAAGGCAAGCACCTCTTTGGGAAGACTGTCTTAATCTGCTTCCTTATATAAGAGCAATTGTAATAAAAGTCTTGTATCAGAATAAATGCCAGGATGGAAAAAATAGATGGGAAAAAAATCTATCAGTGTACATTATTAACAGTGTAAATTCACTCCTTCTGGGGCAACTGCCCAGGAGCTGTTAGGGTGTTTGGATGATACTAATAATTATGACCAGCTCCTTGTGGTCACTGCAGAAGGAACAAGTCCAGAAGAAAGACTTAAAATATTGCTTCATCTTAATTGCATCAGAGGAAAGGAAAAAAACCAAAAAAAATTCCAAGGTCCACTGCAGATAACAGCAGTGAGAAGAGTTTGGGCAGAACTTTGATCCTGATGTGGCATGTCACAAGACTGAGATACGTGTTTGCTGCTGCCCCCGTGCAGAGAGCTGTTCTGGTTTTTGTGAGGTCACTGGCACGGAAGGAAAAGGAGCAGCTGAGAAAGTCCCCTCCCTACCTTCCAACAGGTCTGTGACACAGCCCCGAGGCCACCTGGCCTCAAAGGGAGGCTTGAACTTGCCAAGTGCTTTCCTTCACTGATCCCAAAGGTTCAGGTAGTTCTGACACTCAAGTGAAGCAGCTGCAATTAGCACACTCAGAGAACAAACAGCAACTAGGGGTGGCACAGTTCTTCTGGAGTTGTATAAATCAGCACTAAATCTGGCCTGCAGTTTGCCATTTCTCTGACCTCAGTGCTCTCAGGGATTAATTTTATCTGCTGCCTAGAGAATCCTCTCCTGACTACTCCAGCACAACATTACAAATAAAAATCTAATTAAACAGAGTCCATCATGGCACTAATCCGAGCAACGACTGACCAGGCTCTAATGAAGCATATTCATAGCAAAGGCTTGCAATAAAGCAAGGGGAGTTTGAGATACACATATACATACAACTGAGGGTTGATGTGGGGGTGAGTGCCTCCACCCATGTGTGTCTGTGTGTAACTCACACGTGGTGGTGCCCAACTCACTGCCAGGGGTTACTCTGGAGCCTGGGAACAGCTCGGTGCTTGCACTGGGACAATACTGCACTGGAAAGGCAGCAACTGTGAGGGCATTTACCCCCTGGGGGAAGGTACAAACACCCCTTGGCTTCCCCAGGTTTATTGACTGTGTCCAGTGGATCATGAAACATTCGAGAAGCTGGAAGTGGACTGACCTGCTCACAGGTTTGTGTTTGGTGAAGAGCTGCCAGGATGGCATTTGGCCAACACATGTTGCAGCTTCTGCTGTGACACTATTGTGAAGGGGCTGAGGCCCTTAACACCAGCACAGCCCCTGCCCTGGCCAGTCACACTCACACTGCAGGGTCACACACTGCCCAGCACAGCCCCAGAGCAGGGTCACACACTGCCCAGCACAGCCCCCACAGCAGGGTCACACACTGCCCACTGCCCAGCACAGCCCCAGAGCAGGGTCACACACTGCCCAGCACAGCCTCCACAGCAGGGTCACACACTGCCCACTGCCCAGCACAGCCCCCACAGCAGGGTCACACACTGCCCAGCACAGCCTCCACAGCAGGGTCACACACTGCCCAGCACAGCCCCCCAGCAGGGTCACACACTGCCCAGCACAGCCTCCACAGCAGGGTCACACACTGCCCAGCAGCCTTGCCTGTGTGAGGAAGGGGCTCTGTGCAGCTCAGCTGCATCATCAGACACAGAGGGCTCGATTCAAACAGAACTGCTTCTGTCCACAGCATGGTACACGGGCCAGATGGCGAGCTCTTTTGGCAGCACACTGCAATAGAAATGAATTCAAGATGTCCATCTGTGTGGATGGAGAACTTCTGAAGTTACACTTTCCCTGTGGAGTTCTTTGCCCAAGGAAACTCAGCCAGCACCAGCCCCCAGACTCCCCTGAACAGGGATCCTTATCCATTGCCTGGGAAGGCATTCTGTGCACTGTGCTGTGCTGAGAAGGGTTTCCTCATTTTAGTATCACTTCTGTCCAGTAATTCATAAGAAATACGGCATTGAGGGGTTTTTTTAGTCTATTTTTTTCTTGAATCTATAATAGTTCTTGGCTACAACAGCAGATTCTATTAACTAATTATTATTCAGAAACAAACCAGTATTCTGACTAACCAATTATCCTAAATCACACTTTAAACAAAGCATAACTCAGTAGCATTTATGGAGAAATGTAAGGATAATAACATTTGGAATATTTATGGGAACCTGGACATGTTTGAATTATCTTCATTTGTGCACTATAGTAACATCCAAGCCTTTAATAAAGAAGTCTCTCTAATCCAAACAACTCAAGTTAGACAAGAGACAAAGCTGTGAACAGAAAACATAATCCCTCACTTAGAGGTAAATAAATGAGGCACAGAAAGGGATTCTAAAGAAAACTGTGGCCAACCTCAGAATCTGGTTTTCCTCCTTGATGTGGTCAGACAGTCCCTTTGGCACAGGCCTATCTTGCTTTCCAAACAAATGTCAAATGTAAACACAGTTCCTTACGGTCAGTCTGCAGGGCCTGCTCCAGGGCTTTCCTTCATTCAGCACAGACATAGTTCTGCCACCTTGATTTTCTCTGCTCTTCCAAACACTGTGATTTCACACCAAGTACCAGTGCTCTTCAAAGCTCAATTTCCAGAGTAAAGAGATCTGAGCTGAATCCCATCTCAAAGCGAGAGGAGCAAAATTCTGTTGTATTTCTACAGAAGGGTTTGAGGACGTGATCTCTAATTAGTTCTGTACCACAATCAAGAGGTATCAAGGTACCATGTTATCTTGAAGGCCACATGCCTTTACAAGCTCAGCATCTTCTGGTGCCCGGGGAGTGGGGTGGCAGCCCCGCACCAGCCCTGACCCTGCGGGCGTCCTGACGAGTTTTCTCTGTGCCGAATGACCTCGGCTCCTCCTGGAAAGCCGGGATTGGTTTGGCTCGTTGCTGTTACCCCCGTGCCTGGAGTGAAAGCCCTGGGAGGGCAGGGAGGGGAAGAAACCCCTTCCCCAAACCCCAAATCCTTCCCCAGCCCCGAATCCCGGGAAAGGGCTCGGGGCGCGCGCGGGCACCTGCCGGGTGTGCGGCGCCCTCTGCTGGGCACGCGGGGCTCTGCACACCTGGGCACGCGCGGCTCTGCATACCTGGGCACGCGCCACACCGCACACCTGGGCACGCGCCACACCACACCTGGGCACGCGCGGCTCTCTGCATACCTGGGCACGCGCCACACCGCACACCTGGGCACGCGCGGCTCCGCACACCTGGGCACGCGCCCCGCCCGGGCCTGATCCCTTTCCCGATCCCCATCCTGATCCCGATCCCCATCCCCATCCTGATCCCGCTCCCGATCCCGGCGGCGGCCCTGGCGCTCGCCGCTGGCTCCCCGTGCTCTGCACGGAGGCACACTCGGAGGCCAGAGTGGAGAACAGCAGCTCCTGCAATAACCCCCACAGGAGTGTTTGCGGGGCGACTCGCAGTTTGGCCCGCGTTTGGAGGGGAGATTCCTGCAGCACCTCCACTCTGCATCGGATCAGTCCCTTGCTTCCTGCTGCAGGTAGAATTTGTCAGCTTTAGAGAAAGAAAATGTGCTGGGTGGGATTTTCTGTCTCATCAGGGTGCTGTGCTCTTGTCAGTGGGGAGCTGCTTGTGTACACTGCAAACAACAGCACCGAGCATGAAAGAGTTCTGCCAAGGCCGGGAGACAAACCTCGGACTTCTTTCGTTTCTCCTGCTTTAATTAGGAAAGCGCCAATGCATGAAACACAAGGAGTGCCAGAAAACCAAATACATGTAAGCCTTTGATGCTTTCTTTCCCTGAATACACACCTCTGTCAGCTCTTTAGTCTCTCATCCCTTCAGAGGCTAAAGGTCAGTGGGGCCCCCTGTGAACTGCTGCCCTGGGAGAGGAAGAGGAAGGAAATGACACATTAGCTCGGCTTTCTAGGCCTGTCTTGATACACTCGTGTGAGTCACCAGAGCATGACGGCAGTGGCTGGAGAATGGCATCTATCAAGACTTGGTTTCCTCTTCTGGAGCTGCTCACGTGACATCTGCAGTGACATCTGCAGCCGTGTTTCCCTGGGCCTGTGAACACTCCTGCAGCTCTTTGGTGGGGCTCCACTGCAGAGTCCTTTTACTGGGAAGTGTCAGGAGAGTTCCAGCTAAAGCTGCTTATTTTCATCACTTCTGGGAAGACCAGGCTGGCTCCCGGCTCAAGGAAGAGTGGAAAATCTGCTCTTCTAGCAAGCACTGAGGAATTGCTTTCTGAAATTGTCCCAAACACAATGAAGCCACCAGTCACCACTTCGCAGGCTTCCAGCTTCATAACCACTTTGTCACACATAGATGACATTTTGTTAAAGAATTGAGGTTTTGTTGCAATTTCAACATCTCGAGGTTTTGTTTTGCTCCACATCCCCAACCCGAGCCTTGCAAATACCATCTGTTTTCAGACTTGTTTCTTTTACAGAGATGAAGACAGTTTAGTGAGCACTGCCTGAGTTTTACAGTGTCACCTGAAACACCTGAGGGTGCCAAAGAGGCTTTTTTGGTGCAGGACAGGAAAATACATGAGACAGAGAGGGGACCATGGTGTGCACTGAGAGCCAGGACAAACGGTGCCTGAGCACCTGTGCCTTGGATATTCTCCCCTTGCATTTACTCCTGTGTAAGACACTGCTCTCCTGTACTCCTTGGCCTTTTTATTGAGGCACAGTAGCGGTCTCCACCATTTTCTTTATTCCTTAGAACTTATGTTTCTGTTCTTGTGCTCAGCACTTGCTTGCTGGGCCAGAGAGACCTGCTGTGTCTGCTGGAGGTCAGTTTCTTTAAATAAAAAAGTAATCCAGATCAATGAGGGATTACAGGGCACGAAATCTCCTCATGGCTAAGCAGGGTCAGTGTTCTTGGATGGCAAAACTGCCCTGAAGTTTTAGTTTGCAATAAAATAGCTGGTTCCTTGCTGGCTGCTGCGTTCCCCTCCCTGCAATGAGCTTTCCCCAGCACTGTTTGGTGTTGGATTCACCACAGCCCATGGTCCAGCCAAAGGGATGTGCTCCATATCCCTAGGATGCAGCAGGCACAGCCCAGGGCCTGCTCAGGAGGAGATGCAGCCCTGGGTGCTGAGCCCTACAGAAAATCTGGGGTTTTCCTGGGTGCCCAAAGGTCATCTGAGCACACAGGAAAATCCAACCCTGTCCTCCTGACACCAGCACTGTCCTCACTGCTGTTTCAAGTCAGCAGGGTTTCTGGTAACAGGAGCCAACTTGTGGTGTTGTGGCAAAAGGTGTTCTTGTCTGTGTTCAGAGAAATCGTGAGGGGATTCTCACTGTGTACTCAAGGCCAAATCCAGAGCTAAGCAGAGCCAGAGACTTCCAGGGGGAGGCAAATCTCATTCTGAAATTGTCACAGCACACATAATGAACACCCCCAATTTTAGGGTCTCTATTAGGATGCTTTGTCATCATAAAGCACCTTTCCTGTGTCTTGTTTGTTTTTCCCTGTTTATTTTTATCTGCCATGAAATTATCATTACCAAGAGGAGCTATTTTAATGGTCTGACAGAAGAAGGAACATTTTGCTCAGACTGAGGCTCAGCAGAGGCACTGTTCAGGCAGTGTTCAGAACACACTTCAGGAAGAATCTTCCCATCAGAATTCCCCAGCACTGACAGAGAGGGGGTTTCACTGCAGGATCCCCCGGGGTGCCACAGATCTCTGGCTCCACAGGAAAGGAGGGATGCCAAGAGTGCCTGGGGGCTCTGTCCACAGGACAAGTGTCCATTGTGGCTGCTGAATGACACATCTGCCTGCTCCAAACAGACTCCTGCAGAGCCCTGCATGCGCTGACAGCTGGCCACCAGCCTGAAGTGACTTCAAAGAGCTGAGCTGGGCCCAAGAGGTTCCAACATCCTCTTCCTCTGAGCTCGCACAACACCTGGGCTTAAGCAGCAGCCACCCCCACGAGCTCCTTTTCCTGAACAGAGATGCTCTGACCTACACATCAGGGGCTCGAGACAAAGCTGTGCCAAAAACATCAAAGTCAACTTCTACTGGCAACTGAACCTTTGAGGAAAGTAGGATATTGCTATGCAGGACATTAGCAACGATTTTAGAATAGCTGTGTTTAAAATAAAAATAACAACTTCAACAACAGGAAACAAGGAAGGGAAAGACCTGAAACCAAAGTTCTCCAGCAGAGACTGTTACTGCACAGGACTCCACTCATAAGACCCAATTCCATAAAACAGCCACCTGAAACAGTATTTCATCAGGGATTGTTACTGTGTAGTTGAGATGGTCTGAGGTCACCCCTCACATTTACCTCCCCATTTCAGCTCTACATAGGGGTGGACTGGGTAGGTGGAGGGATAGGTACCATTCCCTTCAGGTTGCTCTAAATCACCTGGAATGTATTTTATTTCATCATGCCCACAACCAGAAACCATACACTCTCACAAGCTGTGAGAGAAAACAGATTTGACAAAAATTTATGCAGTGAGTCTGTTAAGAAAGTATACACACCTCTGCTATTTTATAACACACACAAGGAAGGATTGTAAATGTTTTGGGGCAAGAATAATTTTCTTATTCTAAATCTGTCCCTAACTATATTCCTTAGTGATTCAGTGGGGAGGTAGACCACGACTGAGGCTCCCAGGGCAAAGACAGGAATAAATGCATGGCACAATGAAGAGCAAAATATTTAGGTTCTTCCTCAGGAGATGCAAGAGGCTTGTGCAAGCAGGACTCAATGTGAGGAGAGCAGCTTTTGCCCTCACTGTAAGTATTCCTTGTGCATGAAACAGCCCCTGGGCACAAGGGGCAAGAGGACAGGGAGCAGAAGGGGGCTGGCTCTCAGCATGGCTATGCTGCTGTTATCCTACAGGACTGCTCTTGATTTATGTGCATCAAAAGCAAGCAGGTCCCGTATCTGTGTTGCCCGCGGCTCAGCTAAAGAGCAGAAGGATCTGTCTCTAGGTTGTGTTTTACAGAAATCACATCCGTGACTCCCTCTCTCGAAGGCGGCGGCTCGGTCCGGGGGAGCACCAGCGTGTGAAGTTAATCTAACGAAAGTTAATCTAACGAAAACAGCTGTCTCCGGCAGGATTACCGATTTTCATTGCCTGCGATGCTCCGCAGCTCCCGCGGGAGCCCCGGCGCCGCTCCCCGGCCCGGCGGCTGCAGAGGGCACCAGAGCGCCGGGCAGGTGCCGCTGCAGCGCGGCCTGCGAGGGGACAAGGGACAGCCCAGCCCCGGCCGCAGCGCCCCGAGAGGGCCGGGCAGCCCTTGGGGAGCCCCCAGCGCTGTTTCGGGGTACCCCGAGCCCTGCCACGGGGAGCCCCCAGCGCTGTTATGAAACGCTGCCTCAGGGCCATCTGGCACCGCTGCTGCTGCGGTACCCGAGCCCGTGCCGCCGTGCCAGGAGCAGAGCGGGGATTTACAGCCCCGGGGGACCGGCTTCATCTGGGCAGTGGCTGCACGCCAAAACAAGTAGCAATAAACACATTGGCCCAACCAGCTCAAGTTTGTTACTTAAGTAATTTCCCGGACTGGGAGAAAATGCAGAATTGCACAACGTTCCTGGGTAGCTGTTTTCTCCCTCTTGTGTCACCTCAAGGCACAGGGGATGTCATTAAAAGTGACATAAAATGCTGGGTTTGAGGTGTGACCATATCCTTTAACTTCTGGTCAATTCAGTGAGTCTGTGTCCCTCTCTGGCTCACTGGAGGATGCACTGGAGGCATGTAATAGGGGGAGAATGGCATAAAATTCATGCCCTGGTTTGGGCAGAAACAGTACTGGTTTAGAGACAAGTCAACTGGAAGCTTTTGCAAGACTTTATGAGACACTGGATGAAGTCCACGGGGAACAGGAAATAAGCACTACTCTATCTTTAACATCAGTGCTCCATGTTTGCAGCCTTCGTAGCAAGCTGGCATCTGTTCTGGAACTCCTATCACAGCACAGAAGCGTTCACACTCCTTCATCCCAGCATCTTTAAACAGCCCCATTCTGTGTGAAAATCGGTGACCGTTTTACTGTGAGCTCCGAGTGGTAAGATCTCAGCCCTGCACAACCCCAACACGTCAATATTTCAAATTTTCACCTGAGTTTTGCAGACAAGATCCTTCATTCCCAGTGACAGAAAAGGACTGCATTTTCCCTGTGACTTCATCATCTCCTTTCTTCCTGACATCACTGCAGAACAGTTATCTGAGTAACTCGATAAGCCCTCCAGGGCTGGGTTGTTGGGGTTTATTTTTTCCACTTTTAAATCGGTAAGAGCTCCATTGTTGCTACAGATAAGCAGCCATTTGGGGTTATTTGAGTGCAAACTGCAGATAAGAGAGTGTCTCCTGAAGGCTTTTGTTGTCTCTTTCTGCCAGTGGCTTTTTGTTTCTCCTATCTTTATGTATAAGTTCTCTGAGGTTGTTCTGTGTGTGAGGGAAAGTACAGCGATCACAACTGCTTCCACAAGTGGTTGGGGAATCTGTACTGCCCTTGGGACTCCCAGCCCCAATTTGCAAATCTCACTTCTATGTGTGAGCTGGCACAACCCTCCCACGGCAGTAACTCAGCCTTTCCCAGAACTCCTGCAGAGAGGGCTGAAGGTCGGGCAGGTTCTTTACTGGCGAAAGCTTCTCTGCTAAAGACCTTCGAGAACCAGGATCCTTCCATGAGGAAAATGGGTCCAGCTCTAAGAGCCCTGGAAAACACTGATTCTATGAGCTTACAGCAAGATCCATGGGAAGAGAGCCCTTCACTTTCTGTGTGCTGAAGTAAATAGACATGGAGTCTGGGATCTGGCAAAGATAAAAGGGATTCAATTTCAGTTATAAGAATGAAACAGTACTGCAAGCTGGAGACAAAGTTTTAGCCAGCCAGCCAGGATTGATCCAGCAGGTTCTGATTCCCAGGATTCAGCTTTGTAGCCATCTCTGCACTCATGAGTGCCAAAGGCCATTAGAACTTATCAACTGAATCATATCTTCCGCAGCCCAGGTCAGCACGATTTAATGTGTCCAATCGCTTGGTTTTTTCCTCTTTGCCAAATCATTTCAATCACAAAACTGGTATGAAGAGCTGACCTACAAACATTGTTTCCATTGCAGATAAGCTTCTGTTGGAGTTGCAGCATGCTACTCTGCCCTTCATCTCAGTTTTTGCTGCTCTCAAGAACAGCAGGGAGGTGTCCTAACCATCCAGCACACATCTGGAGAGCCCAGGTGAGAGCCTTCTCCTGTGACACCCTGACTGCATTCCTGGTTTTTGCTATCACAGCCCCAGGTAATAATCAGAAGGGAGTGCCCAGTCATATGAGGGATGAGCCAGTCCAGCCTGTTTCCTGATTTTCAGGGTCAATAATTTCTTATATCATTCCACACTTACAGAGCGTTTCCCAGATGGAACAGCTGCAGCCCACTTTTCAGCTCTGCCAGTAGCCCACAGTTTCAGGCAGACACTTTCCTCCCTGCCTTTCCTGGGTCCTGCAAGACTTTGAACAGCACTCATGTCTAAAGGCAAGTTTAGAGTTTGCCTACTAGGACCTCTAAAAAGTCTCTTAGGAGATTAGGAGTCATCATGATAAATTACTCCTAATAAAATAACCAACCTTCTCCAAAACCTTGTGAAAGAGACAGGTAAGTTCTATCAGAGCCAGTTTACAAGGAGATCACAGGATCTCCTGTGAGATATGCCCTGAGCTATGTGTGGCACACAAGGAGGAGGCAGCCAGTTCTGCCTTGCTCTGCTGGGGCTGTGCTGTCCTCTCCTGAGCGTGCTGCCTCCAAACCCAGCCTGTGGCAGCAGAGCCTCATTCTCCCCAGAGCCCTCTTTTCTTTGCCTTTCTATATTGTAGATTTTGCTTCTTTAAAACATGCAGGAAGAGGCACCTGAGCTGCACCGTCTCTGAGGGGCCCATCCTCCTTCCAGGTTACTGCACCACTTACTAACCCTGCCTTGCATCTTGGTGGGGCTGTCTTAACACATCTACAATGATAACTTCATCCTAGAAAATAGATACCCTGGGGAAAAAAAGTCCAAACCTAGCAGGTGTTTACTGTTTCTGCATCTCCTGGTAATCTTACTATTTCTTCTTGTGGTATCTTTTCGATGTCTCTGCATGTAACTACCTCAATCCACATACCTTAGAAGCACCTATTAAAAAGAAGGGGTTAAATACAAACACTGTGTGCAGCAGATGTGCATTGGGATGACTTTGCTCAGTGTCACCCCTCTCCATTATTCACAAGCTCCTACCAGTCTGCTCTCAGCAGGGATGCCGTATGAGGGATTAAAGGACGAAAGCAAACAAGAACCAAAGTCAGGTTTCCCTGGCAGCACAGTTTATGTGCTTTCCTAATGTGCTGCTTTATCTGTCTAGCAGAATAGCAATAGCTGCTGCAGAAGAGAAACATAAATTATGCCTTAATTAGGCAGGTTTTGGCTGTTTTTCTTGTGTCCCCAGTGAGGCAAGGCTGTGTCATTCTAACTCCATCCATTTAGGAAAAAACCCCATGCACACTTAGAACCCTAGACCCTTGGGAATATTCCATAAGGCACACAAGCCCCTAGCACACCCAGCACACTGCAGTCCATGTGGGGATTTTTCACTTGCAACCCTCTGTGTTCTTTTCTCAGCTCAGCTGCTAATGCATAACTTTACTTTCCCTTCCCCTCTGTAATTCCCAATTGGTTCTCTGGGAGCAAAGCTACTCTGGGAATGTCAGATTGGGCTGACTGCAAGAGCCTGGATAACCCGACTGAGGAAAGAAGCAAGCTCCAAACAAAGCATTTCTAATGGGAAAGACATTGCTGAGAACCTTTCTTTGGTGTCTAATCAGCACTGAGTTCATGCTACAGCTTGGCACTTCCATCATAAGATTGTTTTCCCCAATCAGGTAGGGATTTAATTAGCACTAATACCTTTACCCTTCTATGACATTTGTTTGAAATAAATAAATACTTTATTAGGGAGTCACAGAAGCTGCCTGGATGTACCCAGTATTTTCCTACAGGCAGGCAGCACAGCATGTGGAGCAGAACTGTGTGTGCCCCAGCTCTGTGCTGGGAGCACAGCCCACCCCTACCCACACGCCTCACACACCGAGACACTCACTGGTTTGGACTGGGAGCTGTCTGTGGAATGACTAATGCAATCAGAAGCCAATCTGGATTAGTCTCTCTGCACATCACTGCGTGGAAAAAGAAGCGCATTAAGCCTGGCCTGCTAAAAGCTGGGTCGAAACGCTTTGACCACATCACACTAACAACACTTAACAAAGCAAAATGTCTCCTGTCAGAGGCTATTCCCAGCCTTCCCTCACTGCTGCACTAAGCAAAGCAGCCGGGTTGTTTTCCTAGCACAAGCTGACCTCCTGTGCAGCCAATATCTAAACCACATTGTTTGAGGAGAGGGAGCTGACAGCACTGAATGATGCAATTCCGTGAGCGCACCCGAGCGTTAGCAGCGCCGACTGCACCCGTCCTGCTGAGCGGGGAGTCTCGGGCCACCGCCACCGGCACCTTTGGGGTGGGAATTCTTTGCAGATGGCCGTGTCTGCCGGGCAGAGGGTTGTAGGCAAACTCCACTGGATACCTCCAACAGCTCTGCCCTGTGAGCACAAAGGCACCTGCAGCCCCCAACAACTGGTGACAGTGGAACTTGCCCAGTCTGAAGGACACCAGACGGCTCAGGATGTGGAGGAAGTACAGGGAGCACTGACTGAGCTAAAATTCCCAGCCTTGCAGCACAGGTGAACAGCACGTTATTTTGAAGACATCTAGGACAGCCAACAGATGCTGAAATTCTACAGATATCTCATTTTTTAACAGAAATGCAGAATGGAAAAGGACCACATGGGTTCTTTTATAGCTTGAACATCTACATAAAATTATCAGCAACTCTTAACATCCTGATTATCCTTCACGAAAACACTCGGATGCTTGTGGGTTTGATATTTCTGATTTCCTATTTTAAATGTGAATTGTTTGGGGTAAATTACAGTGTTTATGGTTTGAGAAGAGATGTTTTATTTCATGTTTTGGTAAAAGACAGGCAACACAATTGAACGAGGCTCTTGATTTTGGAGGAGTTTGCAGAGGGGGTTCATGGATGGATGGGTGCTGGAGGCATTCTATGAAATAGCTCTGACCACAGTCTCATTAAAGGAGCACCACATCAAGCATTTAAGTCCAGTATTCTGAGTTCTGAATTCACTAAGCCAAATGAATACGTGGAGTAACTCCACTAAAGCAATGGATTCATGTTTTATTATGCCCACTGTAATGGGCAAAATCTGACCTTTTGAAAAGCGTTCTGGGAAGCACAGATGTGGATCACATCTACCCCTTTCATCTTCTAAGTTTAATTCCTAAGTGCTCTCTATGGTTTAAATAGACATATCAGACAGAGGAAACATTCTCATCTCTGGTTCATGGGGGAGGCAGACAGATGAGATGATTTGCCCATGGCTATACTTTCTAAAACAGCCAGGAACTGAACCAGACTGGTCCAGTCTCAATGTCTCAACCACAGGGTCATCATTCCCTGCCTTGAAACGCTTTCCAAAATCATGCACTAAAGTATGGATATGGACTCGAAATTAACTCTGTGCTTATGCAACATTCTGAACACAACCACTTTCCTGCACTGAGCCTTCTGTCCTTATTACAATCAAGCACTCTGGTCTTGTCAGGCAATATTGCCCCTCAGAACCAGTGGGACCTGGACCCTGTGCATGGCAGGAGCAGCAGCCAGGGCCAGCTGCCTATTCCTCAGCTGCTGAATTCTCCCATTTTGCACTCAGAGCAGGGGCAAAACGTACAAGCTGCTGGATCAGAGAAAACTAAACTCAAGTATGAGGGAAAGTGGTAAGGGTTTACTTTGTCCCTTCCTGTCCATTTGTCTGCCATGAATGCAGAGGGTTTCCTATTTGGTGCTGTGGGGTAAGAGACAGAATTTTCAAAACTTTGGCTCAGCTCCTGCCAGCATTCATGTTCTCTTATCTCGCTTCCGGTGCAAACCATTTCCAGAGATGGTGTTATTGAGAAAGTCAATGACTGCGATGGAAACTGAGGAAGAAGAGCGAGCAGAAAATCAGGAGACTGAATTCAAATGCTGACAAGAGGTGGCCAAGACCATTCTCTCCCCAGACACTCTCAGCAAGATCACAGTGTGCACTTGTGCAGAACTGGGGCAGCTGAGCCCTACCACGCTGGCAGCTACTGCCAGAAATAGGGTAGTGAGACAGGCTGTGCTTTCTAGCATTTTCTGTCTAAGGAGTCATGATTCCATGTTTAGGAACATCATACATTATAACCCCAGAACCCAAATGGAGAGTATTTCTACCACGGCATGCTTTCAAAATGAGAAACTCGAGTCAACAGTTAAATGTAAAAATTATGCCCATTGGATTTTATAAAGACTTTTACTGTGTTTGAGTAGACTGCAGAATATGTGGCTCACTATTTTCCCTGGCATCATCAGAAAAAGGTTTATCTGCTTGTGCATTTGTTCTCAGTGAGTTGTTTGGGCAGCATCTGTCTCCTGTGTGAGAAGTTAAGCACATGCATGAAGCCCTGGCTCTTTACACTGCCTGAGCCTCCCTTTAAAGGAAGCTTTGCACAGCCCTGCACAGATAGTTTGGGCAGCCATTCCACACCTCACACTCATGCTATGTATGCTATTAGCTGGTTAATTAATGGGTGCACTAAATAGCTTATATGTCGTATGGGTGCCATAATCCACAGCCTGAACTGTACGCAGAGTTCAAGCAGGGATTAGGACAGTACATGCCCTTAAAGGTGAGGTGACTTTCAAGAGAAAAAAATAAGTTAGAAATATGTGTTTGCTGAGAACCAAGGTGTACAGAAACAGCCTAAAGGTATTTTAAGGACATTTCTTTTTATGTCTCTTTTACCTGACAAACTCCTGTTGGATGAAAATCGTTTACTATTTATAACATACCATCAAGTGAAGACTCCTGGTACAAATGTCTAGTGACTGTCCACACCCTAATGGGATGGGAGCATCATTCTGTGAATATGAACAGGACCCTGTTGGCATCTCTTCAGGCCACCACAGTCAAGGCAACAAAAAATTTGCAGCTCTCAAGAGTTCACAAATCAAGACACAAACCTCCTTCATGTCACGAATCCGGCCTACAAGTTGTCACAGAATAAAAGGGGGTAGTTTTTTTTTCTTTGACTTCAGAGCTAAGACTGCAGATTCTTCCCGCTGCTTTTGTTTTCATTGTAGTCTGACTTGCCCTCTCCCTCCAGGCTTTGTTTTAAAAAACTGCAATCGTCCAGTGGATGCCCTGTCACACTTTCTCTGTGCCCTTCAATATTTTCCTCCTAAACTTGAATCTCAAGCCATTGTCTACCTTGAGACCTGACCCAGTTTTACACAGCATGGCACACAGAACCCTTGTTCCCCGGGACTGACACTGACTTGAACAGAGCTCTGCACACAGCTTGTCTTGCAGCTGTGGTCTCTGGAATACAGAATGAAAGGAAAGGGTTAAGTTTTTTAGCTAGTTCTGAAAAATAAGGTGCCACTGTGAGGCAGAATTAAAATGAGAATGAATCCAGACTGCAGTTCTTTAGGATACACAGTATTTTCT
Source organism: Aleadryas rufinucha (assembly GCA_013397815.1). Lineage (NCBI taxonomy): Eukaryota > Metazoa > Chordata > Aves > Passeriformes > Aleadryas > Aleadryas rufinucha. The sequence goes on from VZTH01002844.1 coordinate 34,586, forward strand.
ATAGATCTCATTTTGCATCTTCCCTTCAAAATCCCACTCTTTAACATGTATTACAAGTATTATACTGTTCTACAGAATTCTCATTAAGCATAATTAAGTAGTGTCATGAAATCTAGTAGATCAGAAACCAAGACTCTCCCTTTAAAAATGTTTCTCTCCTAAACAACTTAGCACTACTGTAATCACAGTGAACAAAGAAAAACTGCCAGACCCTAATCAGCACGCAGCAGGGATGGGTCATGGACACATTTATCTTTCTTCTCACAAGCCTCCCCTGGATAAAGGAAGTGCCCTAATACTCAAGGCATCTTGGACACCAGATGGCTGATTATTAGACATTTTATGAAGAGGAAGGAAGTAAAGAGAAACAGCCTGAATTTTCATGGTACTGTAGGGATAGGGGAAAGGAAGGCGGAACAAGGACTTAATCCAAAACTTACTGACTGGGAAGACACTGATTTCAAAGGACTTTGAATCGGAAGGAACAAAAGATCTGTGCTTGCTTTTCCTTCTGCAGATTAATTCTCAACTCATCAAGAGCAAGAATGATTGATAGTTGAATAAAATGTCCTTTCTATTATCATCAATCTAAGGACTTCCTGCTGAGCCGTTTTTTCGCAGGGGACAGTTTTAAGCTTCTAAATATTTTTCATAATGTTGCAAGCTTTTAGACTATCTGCAGGCTTTTCACAGACCTGGTTTCCAAGAGCCTGACTCAGTAGAGCAGGAGCAGGCTGAGGCCAGCAGGAACAGCAGAACGCACAGGCAGCTGCATGCAGAATTCCACCTCCAAGGAAGGAATGCCACAGGCAATGCCCATCAGATGCATCAGGGCAGTCCCTCCACTCATATCATTTGGCCCAGCCTCTTTTACAGTGTCTCAATGTTTAGAAACCTGTAGAAGTCAGCTCCTTCCATTTTATCCATTTTAGAGTTCTTGCAGCTCTTCTAAAACAGATCTATCAGTGCATGCAGGCTCTCCCCAGGGACCGCTACGTAACTGGGAGCCACAAGACACGCACCAGAATGCTTCAGAGAAAGAGATTCCCTGGATGTTTCACAAGTGGAAGATGGCAACAGCTCCTCCCAGGTCCCACCATGCACAGCAGAGGGACACAGCTACATCAAATGTGCAGATGGACCTTGGGAAGAACGCGGATATTGGATCTAGTGGTCTTTGTGGTGCTGCTCCTCCCATGGAAAGGGATGTGGATTATCCAGCAGGCCCTGTTGATCCCAGGACAGCCTTCCTGCTAGGTATGTAATGACAGACATAATGTACTGCTTGAGAAATGACTGTGGTCACCCCACTCGTGAGGCACTGCACACACACATGTGGAGGAACGGTTGCAGAACTGGAAAGGAGACCTCCCACAGAACAGGACAAGAGCTGGTGGTAAAATCTCCACACAGAAGTGGCTGCATCAGGAGAAGTTTGGTTTGGTTTTTTTTGTTCCTTTTGCCAGAAAACCTGGCATTGATCAGAGCTGCTGACAGACGTAGGGCACACGGGTGGGAGGAGCTTGTTCTCATTTTGCTAATCAACATAGCTTCACCGGCAAAGCCCGAGCGCAGGACAAGCCTCACGCAGGGGCAGGGCGTGCGCAGCAGAGTCTGGACCCGGGGCCTTTCCAAAGGGCTGTCACATCAAACGGATCCGAGCCACGGGAATAATGGGAGCAGATGATTAACCCGCCCAGCTCCTCTCCTTTATTTAAACACCAAGAAAGGGCTCTGGGGAATGAAGCTAATAGCCATGTGGAGTCCCAGCTCCAGAAACATAATGATGGACCTGGAGCCTTTTCTCACCCAGATGAAAGAGGGGCTGTTGTGCTGCAGTTCACAGCGTGCTAATGACAAACATAGCTAAAACCTTCAGCCTGTTTCAGACTCAGGCCTGTAATCTCCTTATGCAATATGCTTGACAAAGCTCTCTTGTGGAACATGAGCCTGCTTTTTCCACCACAGTATATACCCCCTCCCTCACCAGACTGCGTGCTACTGGACTTGATGAATTTAATTATTTATTAATTATTTTTACTCTGATAGCATTTAACGAAATAAACTGGTTATTTTGCTGCAAATAAAACAAACATCAGGAAGCTCTGCTTGCAGGGATATGCCTGTCTGAGGGGAAGAGCAGCAGCTCACCTGCTGCAGTGTTCTGAGAGGTAAAGCTGCCTAATTATTTTTTATTATCCCCGTGTTGTTCTGTTAACCAAATATTTGTCTTTTTGCCTCACACACATATGTAATGCCAATATACAAATTGCACAAGGGGATTATGCCAGCATGAGTCAATCTAGGGTGTGTTTATCCTTGGAGAGACATAAGCCTCTGTTTCTAAAGGCGGGTGTTTCTTATCCTTGTTAGACCTATGAATATCTTTTGCCAACAGAATTTGTCACTTTTCACTGTTGGCACGTCTGCTGCTAGAACAAACCCCACGGGCTGGCAGGGCTCCAAGTGGGGTGGGGGCTAAGGCCTCTGGGACTGTCATTATTGAGTATTTATATTACAGCAGAGCTTAGAGGCTTCTCGCTGAGATCCAGGCGTTGCCGTGCAAGCAGAGAGTAAAAGACTCTTCCTGCCCCAAACAGTTTATAGTCTAAACAGAAGTGACTGGTGATAAATAGCAGACAAAAAGGCAGCGCTATTGCAACACAGCTAATGCTAAAGAAAGACTGCAAAACCCATGAGATTACTCTAAAAATAAATGTTGAGGGTTTTATTTGTTTTATAGACAGCTAAAATTCTTACGTTCTTAAAGCTAGAAAGTTTCTGGTTGCTGTAACAGCTGCAATTCTTGTTTACTCACGTGACTCCAGAAGGCAAGATGAACACATCACTCCACTCCTCCTCCTCTCAGTCCCATCTCAAAGTTCCTTTCTGTTGAAGGGGAAGTGAGCGGGCGGCCGGTGGTGCTCGGTTGCCAGCTGGGGTTAAACCACGACACCTGGCCACAGAAAACACTGAGTGAAGCTACACAGCAGTTTCTTGTGCCCTCCATTTCTGGGGCAGAAATTCTCTCAAGATTGCCCAAGCACAACTGTTTTCCCCACCCATGAAAATTATTTTTAAGAACAAGAATAGTGTTTAGTTTTCCAATCTCTCCCTCCATTATTGTCAGCACACAGTTCAGTTTCCTGGGTCTATCCCTGACTCACTGGGATCCACCACTGCCAGACCTGTGGATCTGCAGGTCCATCCCTTGCATTTCACTGTGCCATTTGACACAGACAGCTGAGCAGGAAAAAGTCCACGGAAGAAGCGGACTTACACTAAAATTTCTCTTAAAGGTGCAGGTCATATCTTACACTTGTGTGAACTGGTTTGGCTCAGTTGCAGGCAATGGAGCTATCTAAACTGGGGAATGGTGAGGATTTGTTCTGGGAACACCATCTCACCATCCTCACTTTCTCTGTATATCCTAACAAGAATATCCAGCAGCATGTTTAAAAATAGGACTTAAGTTTCTCAGCTTCCCAGCAGAGGAGCATGCCAGAGCTACTGTGTATTCCTGTGCTGTGCCGGGGAGAGGAATACTCCTATGGCTGTGTAGGAGGAAGCCTTTGAGGGGAAAATCACCGATAATAAAGGCCTCTTTTATCTGAAACACCTAACATTTCAGCTCTTCAAATTCCAACACTGCATTTTCTTAAAACAGGTCTCTATTATGTGTTAAACACATCAAATAGAGACATTCAGTCTCATCATCTAAATTCAGTGTTGTGATAGCTGAATGAAATTGGGGCAAGCTAGCTAAAAAGGTAATAGAGGCTTTTCATACAGGCAGCATGTGAAAAGCATCAGTGCTTTTCTTTCTTCAGGAATAAAAAAAAGGTCTTTTTTTCCCCAGTGAGCTGATGTTACTGAGTCCAAGACCATTGCTTTGGTCTACAGGCCAGGACTTCCAGGGGCACTTAGCAAGGTTAGGGCTTTATTAGGGTAGCTAGAACCTGATCTGGGTGGGCAAGAGAGATGGGGGGCAGTGGGGAAGAGAAATCCCCTCAATCCTTAGGCCAGTGGCTTAACCAAGGACGTAGCAGTTTTCTCTGATCCAGTTCAGGCATTCCACATTTTATGGTTGTTTTCAAAACTATTGTTTTTTAACACAGTGGCAATAAAGGCCACTGTACAATTCACATTGGAATGAAGTTGACAGTGTGGGTATGGTTCACTCAATTCAAGAAGAAAGCAGCTGTTCTCCTCTAGAGAACACAGTTCCTATGTCCACCCCACATAAACTGTACCTTAAAAGAAAAATCCTAACAAGTGCATCAATAAATGTGTAAAGTACAACATGGAATACGTCACTTCTGGAAATCTCTGGGAAAACAGTACATTCCGTGTGCTCTCGTGGTCCTTCTAGCGTGGCCCAGCCACGGTACTTCTCTCTTCAAACCCTCTGATAAGCAGTGCTTTTACCCCCTCTCCTTATCGACAGAGAGCTGTGGCTCCAGACAGCTCAAACTAGCAGGACTGCACACAGAGCGTGCGGTGGAGCAGCAGCCGGAGCTCCCGGGAAGGCGCCGGCCCCGCAACCTGCGAGGCAGCGGCGATGCTGAGCAGGGACGGACGCGCAGGCACTGCTTAGTCGGCACATTTTTCCTGCAGGCCCAAGGGCAGCCCTGTGTGCTGGGACTGGAATGCTGCCCACGGATGGCAGCCGGGTAACGAGGCCGGCACTCCCAGCACACAAACACTGCAGGGAATGCCAAGTATCTTGTGATGCGCGGACCACAATTTTCCTAGGTTGCTTTCTTATGCAACGCACTCGGCCTCTTGTCTGCAAGCAAATGGGATATTCTCAGGTGGGCAATGCAGAGAATGTCTGCAAGAACAATATCTTGTTATTAACATTCCTGAGTTCCACAGTCACACGTTTTGGAGGATTTCAATCTGTCAGAGTTCTAGAAACTAAAATTTCCAGTGCTGAACTTCCTGTGCTCCTGAGAGCAGACGGGGTAGATAAAGGCTTTTTCACAGGGTCGGAAATATGGAGGTAATAAGCAAAGTTACTTTCCCAAAACCACAGGACTCATCAGATGGCAAACTAATTAAACCCTAATCCAGCAAAGCCCTTACTGCGTATGAAATTTACAGCATGTGAATGACAATGAAATCAAATACTTAACCTGACCTACATACTTAAGAAAATTACTAAACAGCATATGCCACACTACTTGATGCAAATCCACACAAAACTAATGTGGATACCAGTATTTATCTAACCATGAGAAAAACAGCTCAGTGTCAGCTGCTTTGCCCTGCTCCACTGCCTCATGTCCTAAATTCACAGTTTATTATTTTTTTTTCAGGAATCTCCCTTCTGTATTGCCACACGTGGCTCAGATGTCATTTAAGCTTTTAAAACCTGGTATCAATTTAGTGCAAATTAAGGAGGCTGTCTTCTTCTGTCAGCAAGGTACAACCTAACTGCCTCTCTGGATCCCTCATGTCAGATGAACAGTCCCAATTCTAATAATTGGGAGATGAGTGGTTCCTGCACTGACAGCTCAGCTCTGTGTGAATCCATCAGAAAGGCTGGCTATGAAACCAAATGTAATGCAGTTACCTGGACTATTTCTCTCACATCTCCATTGTGAAAGCCGAAACCACAGCGATTCCACAAGGCCATCATAAAGTGCCCTCCTACTCACGATATGGACGAACCCACACACCTATTGCACTCAAAGCTTATATTCACTAAAATATGTTTATCACAATGCCCGCTCACACGTGCCCTGGGCTGGGCAGCTCCTGCTTTCTGCAGGGGCGCGGAGCGGAGCCGGCAGCGGGCTCCTCGGGGGAGCTGCGAGCCCCGACATACCTGAGGGGAGGCTGCCAGGGCGGCCCGGGGCTGAGGCGGGCGCGGCCAGGGGAGAGGGAGGCAGCGAGGCGGGAACTGAGGCGCCGAGGCGGGCACTGAGGGGGGAGGCGGGAAACGAGGGGTGAGGGACCCGCTGAGGGGAGCGCCCCGGGGCCGCGCCGGGCGCTGAGGGCGGCGGCGGGGGCGGAGCGG